>WURV02214274.1:0-10076 GCA_011762755.2 Epimenia babai
TGGCAAGGCGAGAGGCCGAAGTTGTATCGGGCATACTACGAGCGCCGAACAACGACGCCAGGAAGCCGCCCAGATGTGCATCGGCGCGTGGAATCAAACCGGTCAGTGCTCTAGAAGACGACGCGTACGGCCATCATGGTGAGGGCGGTGAGGACCGTCGCCGACAGCACGAACAAGACGAAGCGCAGCTCGATCTTGTTGACCAGGGTCTGCACGAGGCTGTGCACGACCCGTAGCCCGACGTAGATCCACGCGAGGGTAAGGTTGGTGGTGTTGTCCGGGTCGACCAGCGCGAGCACGATCGCTATTGCATAGAAGATGGTGGGATGCTCCATCAGGTGGGTGAAGTTGTCCGCCTTCCAGCGCACGGGCGCGGGTAGGGCGGACATCTGCACGCCACGCGCAGCAAAGGGATCGGGCTTCATCTTCGCCTTTCGCATCGCGGGGAGCCGCGTGGCGTACATCCAGATGAGGATCAGATGACTCCACAGTACGAGCGCAACGACGGGGCCAAACATCGGCGAAGGGTTGGTCATGGGCTGCGATGGTAACGGCCTGCGGAGGGAGGGGTGAGGGAGAGCCCCACTACCCCGTGGGACGGACCGTAGGCCGATTTACGGAACGAACAACGTCAGCGGCACCTGACCTCGATTGGTGCGTGGCGAGAGCCTGCGGGGGTACGGCGACGCGATGCCTACGGCATACTCACGGCCATGAACGCCCCCCAGCGCATGGCCTTCTTCGACTACCACCCCGGCCCTGGTGATGCGACAGCGCATTTTGCCGAGGAGACGATGGCGAGGGCAGCCGCCGATCCGCAGGGGGCCAATGGCGATGCGGTGACGATGAACGTGAGCCATATCGAGTCGCCCAGTGTGCAGACGGCGTGGCGCCTGCGGATGGCGGAGATCGGGATTTCGCTTCAGCTACAGCCCTTCTTCGAGGCGGTGCAGACCCCCGACCCACGGGCACCCAAGGGGCAGGTCGATTTCGTTGCGTGGACCTACGACGGGACGAAGGCAGCGCCCGCGATCGGTGCGCCCGATCCCCGTGCGGCCGATGCCGTGGCCGCGATCGCCCGCCAGCGCTATCACCTTCAAACCTGGGCCGCGGCGGCGGCCGCTGTTGCCCCACAGTTCGGTGATGCCTGGGCGCAGCACTTGGTCGCGACGATGTTGCATCCCCCCGCGGCGCCCGATCACATCCATCCGCTCGACTGGGTCCCGCGCATGCAGGTGGCGGCCGCGCTCATCATCGCGATGGCGCCAGGGGGTCACCGAACGCTGCAATCGCTGGCGCTCGGTCCCGTCGATTGGTGCGTCGACGCGGCGATCATTGGACTCGGCGAAATCGCGAGGCGAAACCCAGCCGCGCTGCCTTCGGTGGAGCAGCTGTTCGGCTATCTGCGTAGCCAGATCCCTCCCGAGGGGTTCACCTGCTACTCGTACGCGCTCGTCTGCACATGGATCTCGCTGGTACCGCCCGCCGATCCTCGCGCCGCTGAACTTCAAGGCTGGCGTCAGCGCATCCTCAATGGGCAAGAGGGAGGCACGACCTCCAAGGGATCGATCGGCATGATCGATGGACTCAACATGGAGACGTATGCCGAGTTCTGTGTGAAGCGAGACATGATCACGATGGGCCAGGGCTACAAGGGCACGGGGCAGCTCATGGCGCAGGCGTTCGGGATGACCGACGAGAGCAGCATGGAGGGCTTGGCGGCGGAGTACGGCGTGCCGATGGTGGGTCCGGCCACGGCCTACAGCGCGGGCTGGCAGGAGGCGATCAACCGTGACCCTCGCTTGGGCCTGGCGTTCGAGCAGACGAAGTCGCGCTTCAAGCTTCAGATCGAGGGCATCGATCCCGACAGCGATGAGGCTCGGCTCAGTCACAACCTGATGCAGGGCAAGGGGCTCGACCAAGAGCAGGAGATGCAGAAGGCTCAAGCGGCGCAGCAGCAGATGGCGGCGGGGCAGGGTGGTGATCCCGATCCCACCGTGTTCCCTGGGAAGCCCGTGGCGCGCCTGTCGGACTACGTGCGGCTCATGAAGCTGATGCAGGGCGGCGACTTCAACGGAGCGCTTGCGGCCTTTGGTTTGGACATGGGCACGTACTCCACCGTGATGCAGGCGTGGGGCACCAAGCTTGGCGTGGACCCCAGCTTGAACGCGAAATTCGGTCAGATGATGGCGCAGTGACAGTGGCGCGGGCGGGGCTGCTACTGTCCCGCCCGCACACCTAAAGGCGGCTCCGCATGAAGACCAAGATCACCGAACTGTTCGAGATTGAGCACCCCATTATCCAGGGCGGGATGCACTACGTGGGCTTCGCCTCGCTGGCCGCGGCGGTGTCGAATGCGGGTGGCCTTGGGATCATCACCGCGCTGACGCAGAAGTCGCCGCAAGCCTTGGCCGAGGAGATCGCCAAGTGCCGTGCGCTCACCGACAAGCCCTTTGGTGTGAACCTCACCTTTCTGCCCACGGTGAGCTCCCCCGACTACCCGGGCTACATCGACGCGATCATCGACGGCGGCGTGCGGATCGTGGAGACCGCGGGCCGCAACCCGCAGGCGCATCTGCCCAAGATGCAAAAAGCCGGGGTGAAGATCATTCACAAGTGCACCTCGGTTCGGCATGCGCTCAAGGCCGAAGCGATCGGCTGCGATGCGGTGTCGGTCGACGGTTTCGAATGTGGCGGGCACCCGGGCGAGGACGACGTGCCCAACATGATCCTGCTGCCGCGGGCGGCCGAGGAGCTGAAGATTCCGTTCGTATCCTCGGGAGGCATGGCCGACGGCCGCTCGTTGGTTGCGTCGATCGCCATGGGAGCCGAGGGCATGAACATGGGCACGCGGTTCATCGCGACCCAAGAGGCGCCCGTGCACGAGAACGTGAAGAAGGCGATCGTGGCCGCCAGTGAGCTGGACACGCGCTTGGTGATGCGCCCGCTACGAAACACGGAGCGCGTACTCACCAACGTTGCGGTGGAGCGGATCTTGGAGAAGGAGAAGGAGCTCGGAAAGAACCTTCGCTTCGAAGATGTGCTCGATGAGGTTGTCGGCGTGTATCCGAAGGTAATGCTCGAAGGGGAGATGGACGCAGGTGCATGGTCGTGTGGGATGGTCGCAGGCCTGATCCACGACATACCGACATGTGCGGAGCTCATCGGGCGGATCATGAGCGAGGCGGAGTCGCTGGTTCGCGCGCGGCTCACGGGCATGCTCGACGCGTAGGCGCCGTAGCGGCCCGAGTCCAAACCGACCGCGGCGGCGGAAGGAAACCCAGGCGGTAGACGTGCGTGGTGTTCGAGGTCATGCCACGTCGCCGCACAAGCCCCTTCAACCTCGGCCCGCTCGCCTTGCTGCTGATTGCTATGGCGGCGTGCGATTGGCTGCCTCCGTTTCCTGGCGGGACGGGCAACTCCGCGACCGCGACCGACTCCGATGCGGGGGCCTCGAGCTCAGAGACGGGAGACCACGGTACTGCCGCAGGTGCATCGTCTAGTACTGCGGGGGCGACCACCCTCATGTCCACGGGGGATTCCGAGGGCATGGCCTCCAGCTCCGAGACGGGAGACGGCGGCGTAGCGTCGGACACAGACGCCTCGTCGAGCACTTCGGGCGAGACCGATCCTGACGCCGATACCGATGCCGACGGGATCGTCGATGCCCTCGACAACTGCCCGCTGGATGCCAACCCCTCCCAGTACAACGGCGATGGGGACGAGTGGGGCGATGCGTGCGACTCCTGCCCAATGACCCACGGTATCGGCGGGCTGCCCGACGAGAGCTGCTGTGATCCTCGCCTAAACCAGTGCATCTCTGCGCCAGGGGCAACGCAGTACACCGTGTGTCGGATCAACCCGGCCGCTACCCACTTCACCTGCGGCTACCATGCGCCCGGATGTGGCACCTCGCTGGGTACCAGGTGCGGCTGCACCCACGAGGCGGTGTGCCTCCCCAGAGAGTCCATCGTCCCGAACAACATGATCACGGGGGTGGCTCAGTGCCTCGATGGCGGAGACTATTGCCACTCGCGTTGGTGCACCCTAGGGGGTGATCCCGATCAGTGCGGCAGCGACTCGCCCCTGTGGCCCGCGTGGGACCCCGTTCAGCCAACATGCATGCCGTTCTTCGCTGCGGGAGCCGCCCCGGGTGGCCTCGAAGACCTGGGCGTGTGCATGAAGGACGGGGTGGGTCCGTGCGCTGGCTTGCTCGGCATGGATTGTGGCGTGTACGGCGGTTCTCCGCTGCCCTGAGTTCTCGCCCGTCAGGAGGTTGAGCTAGTAAAAGGGCTGCGCCTCATGATTCGACCCCGTATGCTTTACGGGCCGTGACCGACGATTCCTCTGACCACGATCGAGACGCCATCGTCGCTCGGCGTCAGCGCTTCGTGGCGGCGGCGATCGCTGGCCTCACGACGACGACGCTGGCCACGGCCTGCCCCTGCTTGAAGGTGGCACCGCCCGACGACCCGGACACCACCGATGACGGTGAGGCGACCGAGGCCAAGGGCACGACCGCCGAGACCACTGCGGCTGATACTGCGGCTGGTACGGCCGACGACCCCGGGGTCCAACCGAGCCACGACGAGGCTCCCGACGAAGTGGCCGAGCCCGCGCCAAACGAGGGGTGACCTTCTCGCCCTCGGTGCTCTAGCGCTAGCGCACCGAGTACACGCGGGTGGGGGTCGCCACGTAGATCGTACCGTCGGGTGCGATGGTCGGCTGCGTGACGATGTCCTCGCCATGCGGCACGGCCAGCGTCTGCGTGAAGGTGTTCTTGGCGTCGAGAATGCGAAGCGTTCCGCCATCGACGATCGCCATGCTGCCGTCCGAAAAGGCGGTGGCCGCCGCGGGGTTGTCGGTGGGTAGCTCCCAAGCAACTTTGCCGTTGTCGATACCCGCAAGGCCGCGCCCCACGACCACGAGCGTTCCATCGGGGCGCTCGATCGGAGGCTGATATACCTCGAACGGAACGGCCCGCTCCCATGCATCCTTCCCCTCGGAATCCCACGCGTGGACGACGGTGTGCCACCGCTGCTGCAACCGCTGCGCGGGTCGAAGCGAGGCTCGTTGCGGGTGTTCGGCGGGGTAGTGCGGCTCGAGGTCGCGAGCGGAGAGCACGAGCCAGCCCGGGGACCCTGCACTCACGGCGTAGGCCGTTGTCGGGGTCGCGCGCTTGAACAACGGTGAAGCCCGTTTTTCGGGGGGCGTGGGGCCGTAGACATGCAAGCCTTCGCGGGTGAGGACGGCGAGCTTTTGGGCGTCGTCCACCGCGGCCACGCACTCGCCTGGCAGATGCCCCCGCCACTGTGTGCGATAGCCGTCACCGTCGCGTTGTCGTGACTCGATCCGTACCTCGGGCGCGTCCCAGTCGGGCGTCGACGAGACGGCGGAGATCCAGCGGTCGTCGGTTTGGGCGAGGGCGGCCTGGGTGCGTGGCTCGTCGTCCATGAGCAACGCGCGGCTGGGGATACGTGTCTTGTCGGCGCCGCTCCAAGGGTGGAGGTGCGGGCCGTAGAGCAGACCCTTGGGGGTGCCGAGCACGGCCCAGTTGGCGAGCTCTGGGGCGATGAGCAAGCGCGCGCCGTAGGGCTGCACGATGACGACGGTGCCGTTGAAGACGATGGCGATCCGCTGTCCCGAGGGGTCGACCACGATGTGGCGAGCGGGCCCCGAGGGCTTCACGGGCCAGCGCTCGACCTCTTCGGGCGGAAACACCAGGCGCTCCACGGTGGTGTACTGCCGCGGCGTGGCGCTCGTGCGACTGCGTCGCCCAGGGTCGCCGTGCTCGTGGACAAACCAATGCGGCGTGTTCATGACGCTCCTCCAAGGACGCGGTAATCGAGCGCCAAATGAGTCGCGCCGCTGCGCGAGCCGTCGGGGCCGAGCTCTTGCCCGAGGTAGACGACCGAGAACAGGGCGACCCCGCTCGTGGGCTCGGCCCACAGCGTGACGGAGGAAAACTCCCAGTCGATCTCGACCTTGATGTCCATCTCGACCTCGGCCGGGGACTTGGACCAGGTGTGCTCCGAGACGGCGAGCGTCCAGCGACAGCCCTCGGGAATGTTGACGCCAAAGTAGGGATCGAGATCGGCGTCACCCCCCTTGTTGCCCATGCCCGCGAACGTGCTCCAGCCAGAGGCCTCGTCGCGTTGTGCCCCCTCATGCGCGTCGGCCGACGGCAGCGCGAGCACGCGCAAGGCGACCTCGTCGGCTCCATCGAGCAGCGCGTGCCCCTTCAGCCAGCGGGCGACATCATCGGGCAAGGCGTTGGGATCGCTGACCTCAAAGGTCTGCACGAGCGCGCCCGTGCGCGACTGAACCACGTCCCATCGCGCGGGAGCACGCGCCGACGGGCCTGGTCGAGGGATGAGCAAGAAGCCCGTGTTGGTGTCGAGCCATGGCGCTGACGGGAGGCCTTGGGGCAGCGGAGACCACGGGGACGTGGCGTCGCGGAAGCCGACGTCGATCTCCAACGCAGGATCGAGTCCGCCTGGAGACGCGTCGGGAATCTCCGCGGGGCGGCACTGGGAGCCCGGGCCGGGCACGTCTGCGTTTGGGGTGCGAGCGGCGGCGGGTGGCGCGGCCGTCTGGGGGGTTGTGGCCGTGCTCGGCTCGGTGGGTGGATGCCCGCAACCAAGACTCGACGGGCCCGCGATGCTCGCGAGCATCACCGCCGATCGAAGCGCGGGCGAGGCAGAAGCTCGCGTGATCATCCGTAGCTCCGCACGGTGCCCGCCGCTCGCCCGAGCGTGGTGCCGAGCCAGTTGGCGATCGGGGTCAGGTCGCGGGCTTCGAGGTCGTCGTTGCTCTCCCTCGTGCCCCACTCGTCGGGATCGATGGCAAAGCGGAGGACCCATGTGCCGACGTCGGAGTCGCGGATGCTGACCCGAGCCTGGCCTGAGCCGAACGCCGCGATGCGCTGGTGACCGTCGTTGCCCCGCACGATCATCTCGATGTCTGCCTCCGACTGCTGTGCAGTGTTGCCTCCGAAGTCCACGTGCGGCTGCGGGCCGTACTCAAAGCGGGGCTGGAACAGCACGAGCACCTTGCGGAACTCGGTCGCCCCAGGCGTGTCGATATAGAAATGAGGCGTGTCGCCGCGGGAGTGGAACGTGAGGCCGAGGTCGGTCATCACCTCCCAGCGATCGTCGATATCGTCGATGCCCGCGCCAAAGTTGAACCACAGCTTGGTGGTCACCACGAGGATGCCGTCGAATTGCTCGGTGAGAATGCCTGCGCTCGGGTTGGTGAAGCCCGGCCCCATCATGGTTTCGTCGCGGCGGGTGGGGAAGAGGTGCGCGGTGCTCAGGCCGATGCGGCCCGTGTGTGGGGGCAGCTCCCAAAGTGGCCACTCTGGAGAACGCGCAGTGCCACCCAGGCCGCTATACTCGAGGGCGTAGTTGATGATGCCGTGCTCGCCCGTGTCGCACATGGGATAGAACGGACCCTCTTGGTTGAACCAGTGATCGTCGGCGAGGGTCTCGTTGGCGAGCTGTGCGTGGAGCGTGGCGAGCTGCGCCCAGACGTACCGCAGCCGAGGAATGCGGTTGCCGTTCATCAGCGAGGTGGCGGCCAAGAAGTACGGGTAGGCGTCGTGCACCTGCGAAAACGCGGCGAGCCGTCCCGAGAGGTCGGTGTTGGGGCGGCTGAGTTCGATGTACTCGTCGGGAAGCTGCATCGAGTGCCCCAGCTCGTGCGCAATAGTGCTGCGACGCTCGGCCACGGCATGGCAGCGGTCGGGGACGGGGTCGCCCTTGGGCTCAAAGTGGTAGGGGCGGGGAGTGGCCGGGTGCGGATTGACGGGGGGAGCTCGCAGCAGTGGACCGTGGGCCAGGTAGAGATGCATCGGGTCGCCGCCCGTGGCTCGGCCGAGCTGCGGGTGGATCTGAATACCTATCTCCTGAGAGGGACTCGGAGCGGTGCTGCGGATCTCCACGCGATTGAGCGACGGCCGAGACCCGAACAGGTGGCGGATCTTGAGGACCGTGGCGCCCTCGGTCATGCCGTTCTCGGGGAGGATTACGTAGTCCTTCTTGTCGCTCGGGCTGCCGTGCGCGGGATGGTTTTGGTCCCACTGCAACGACGAGGCGTGCAGGAGGTGCTCAGCGAGCGGGAGCCCGCTCGTCTGTGCGAGGTTTTGATTGCCCGTGGTGTCGCCGGGAATTCGGTCGGCCGCGGGCGCGCTCAAGAAGCAGGAGACATGCACGATGACGTGGGCGAGCTTGCCCGTCATGCCCTGCACGGTGATTGGCATGTAGCGGGTGTCGACAAGCGCGATGGAGCTCTTGCGATGGTGTCGCGCAAGCACGACGGGCTCGGCACTGCGGGCGCCCACGGCCAGGCCCGTGCGGGGTTGTCCGCGAATATGCGAGTGCCGAACCTCGAAGAGGATTCCCTCGTACTCGATGACGCGGGTCATCTTCTGCTGGCCTTCCCCGCGCACGAAGATCGTCTCCTCGGCCCGCATGGGGAATCGCGGCACCTCGATGTCGGAGAAGGGGAGGGCTTGGTTGTCCGCGTTGGTGGCCTGCTGACGGATCGCCAGATCGTGGTCGAGCAAGGCGACGCGCGTGCCCACATGAGACACGGCGGTGCGATCGTTTTGCGCGGGCGTCACGTCGTCGAGGTGAAAACAGAGCGGCTGGTCGTTCGTGCCCTTGGTGCGGACCTCGTTGAAGAGCTTTCGAACGTCACCGCTTGCATCCACCGCGCCTTCCCATGCTTCCATGTCGCGGGACGACCAACGCCATGGAAGGAAGTAGTGGGTGCCCAGCATGCCGACCATGGCATGGGTATCGCCGCCTTCTTGCTCGAGCGTGTCGTCTTCGAGCTTGAAGCGCCCGAAGTTGGGCGAGTCGAACAGGTAGACCATCAGCCGCAGCTCGGACTCGGGCCGCGCGTGGAGAACATAGATGTTGCCGTTTTCGAGGCGGACGCTGCTGCCACCAAACGCTTCGCCAGAGAGGATGTCCGCCGACCGCAAGATCGGCCCTTGTGGAATGGGCCGCTCGGTCCGCGTGCTGTGGTCGTAGAAGCGCAGCTGCACGTAGGTGCGATGCCAGCCGTGGTCGACTTGGATCTTCCACGGGCTGCTGCGGTTCCCATGCGGCCGTAGCTCGGAGGTCTTGAGCTCACCCGTGGTGGCAAAGTCGGCCGAGTGGGGGCACGACTGCACGAACCCGCCGCCCATGGTCACCTTGCGCTTGGTGGACCACAGCGGGATGCGGAGGAGCTTGCGGGTGGTGTGTCGCCCGTAGGGGGTCGACTCGGACTCGGTGCGGACATCATCGCCGTGCACCCACTCGCCCGTTTCGATGTCCATCCACGCCTCGCCGTGGGTCGCGTAGACATCGGAGTCGACATGACCGTCGTACAGCGGGACGAGCAGTAGCTCCCACGTGTCGTCAGGACCAGGGGTGGTGCCATCGGCCGCGGGGGTGGGCTCGAAGATGGTGGAGATTCCGTCGGCGTCGCTGTCGTTGCCCTCGGAGAAGGCCGTGCCCGAGTGGGTCAGCACCCAGCGATGTCGTGGCAGCGGGGCGTCGGCCTCGGTGAGCGGATTGAAGAACGTCCCTTGCAGCACGAACAGGGCGCGCCGCAGGTAGATGACCTCGGCGCTGCCCGGGGCGACCAGGTGGCCAGGGAACGGCCAAGGGGAGAAGACGTCGTCGGGCACGAAAACTCAGGGCGTGGTGCCGCCGCTGGGCGGGGTTGAGGGTGCGGGAGTGGGTGCGGGCGAAGGGGCTGGCGTCGGCGTGGGAGTCGGCGGCTCGGGGGTCGGTGGATTGAGGATCGCGTGGAGCCGAGGGAAGCGAGTCACGCCTGCGGGGGCCGAGAGCTCGGAGATCTCGTGGAAGCGAGTGGACACGAAGATCGAGTGCGGCTCGTCGACGTCGGCCACACGGAGCCGATAGGCGTGAGCATCGGGCACATGCGTGAAACGGATCTCGCACATCTCGCCCAACGGAGCTTCTTCGCTTTCGTCGTCCGATTCATCGTCTTCGGAGGCGTCGCTGTCGTCGTCTTCCGCGTCGTCGTCCGATTCGTCTTCGTCTTCGTCTTCGTCCGAT
>WURV02214274.1:10176-61710 GCA_011762755.2 Epimenia babai
TCGTCTTCGTCTTCGTCTTCGTCTTCGTCTTCGTCTTCGTCTTCGTCTTCGTCTTCGTCTTCGTCTTCGTCTTCGTCTTCGTCGTCGCCTTCCTCGTCGCGGACGAACGCGCGAGCGTCGTCGCCGAGGGTCTGCTCCTGCGTGAACCCGGGCTCATCGTCGTCGTCCTCGTCGGCTTCGTCCTCCACCTCGAGGATGAAGCGGTGCGGCAGCGCGTTCGCGTCCGCAAGCGGCATGAAGAACCGAACGATCACATCGTGGGCAAGGTCGGCCCCGCCCACCGAATGACAGCAAGTGGCGATCTGCTTGTAGAACTGGCAGCGGTAAAACGGCCCCGGGTTGGGCTCGCCGTCTTCCGTCTCGGCCTCGGGGGCCTCGTCGAGGATCGCCGTGCACGGGCCCGTGTCGCCAATGGCACAGGGCGGATCTTGAGGGGCCGCCGCGGGGTCGAACACAAAGACCACCGTGCGTCGCGACTCTTCATCGCGCGCCGCGAGGGACAGCGGGTTGTATTCGCCGCAGCCCATGAACGGCGAGCCCCCGACCGGGAGAAAGCGGGCCGCATCCACGGGGTCGCGGGTGACGAGCTTGGCGTAGGCCAAAAAAAGCTCGCGGCGAAAGTCGGCGTCGGCGGTGGAGTTGTCGGGCAGCGGTGCTTGCTCGGCCGGCTTGCGCGGGTAGTCGCCGCGCTTGAACCTGCGGATCGCCTGGTTCGTTCGGCTGCCCTTGGCCCCGTCCTCGCCGAGCTCTTCTCCGTTGTCGTCGGGGCACTGCAAGGCGTTGAGCATGTGCTGGGCCTCGCGCGTTCCCCAGCGTTCCCACCACGGATGTTCGTTGACGCGAGCCCGCCACATGTCCTCCCACGCCTCAAAGTCGTGGGTAAAGATCGCGAACACGCCCTTGGCTCGCCGCTCGCTCAAGCGCTTGTTGAGCGCCTCGCTACCCGACAGATCGGTGTGCCCAAAGATCATCGCCTGCTGACCATCGTCTTGGTGCATCTCTTGGGCGATGGCGGCGAGCGAGGGGATGCCCTGCCGCAAGATGAAGCTCTTGCCGAAGTCGTAGGTGGTGGCCGAGACCTCTCGGCAGGCGAACCGCGGGGTGATGACGAGGAGGAGTCGCTTGCGGCGGCGCAGGGCGACGGGGTCGAAGTGATCGTCGAGCTGCTCGATCTCGACGGGAGCGTCGTCGGTGCTCTCGGGGATCTGAGGGGTACGCGGCTGGGCCCACCGCGGCGCGAGGATGTCGCGCAGCTCCTGCGGAACGGTCACCTGCGCGGTGGCGTAGGTGGCTTCGACATCGTCGAGGCGAACGACGCCATCGCCGTCGGTGGTGAGCGTCTGGGCTTGGTGCTCAATGCTGACCGTCAGCCGTAGATCCGCGATGGGGTCGCCCACTTCGTCGACGACGCGCAGCTCAAACCAGGCCAGATCGGGCTCGGGCTCGGTGGAGGGCGCCTCCTCTTCGTCGGCCCACGGATCGATGAGGTCGTCGCGCCCCTCGCGGGTGATGAGCGGAGGCGTGGCCGTGGTGTCTTCGTCGACCGACAGCCGCCCATCACGAACGCTCTGGCGCAGGGCCTCGGCCATGAGCTGGTCGTCACGCTCGCTGGCTCCGCTGGCCCCCGCTTGCAGCAGCTCGCCGACCTCATGCAGCACGCGACGCACCTGGGGGTCGCCGCCGCGCAGGCCATCGGCGATGAGCTGCTCCACCCACCGACTCGTGCGCCAGTGCTCGCGGATCCCATCGTCGGCGCCTGCGTCGACTGTGATTCGGAGCCGAGTCGATCCCAATCGCAGCGACCACTGCCCACGTGCGGTCGTCATCACGGACGACTATAGCGCACGAAGGCGCGGTTGCTGGGACGGGGGATGACTCCGAGTAAACAGCCGACGGTCCGGTTACGGACACGCAGTGCAAAGGTTGTGATAGCCCCAATCCACCTGGCTGGAATCGCGCGATGCGTTGTCGGTAGACCACGCTGCGCTGGGCGGAAAGAGGTCGTCGACGAGCAGCGGTCCGACCTCCATCGGGTTGCCCACGAGGTACAGCGTTTCCATGATGGCCGGGTAGGGCGAGTCGTTGGGCACGGTGCTGGCATCGAGCATTGGATCGATCGACAGATCGCCCGACGGGGGCGGGCAGCTCGGCTGCGGAATGGGCCCAGGGAAGTTGACGTAGCAGCCATCCCAGTTGCTGAACGACCCGTAGATCGTCGTCGTGCCGTCGGAGATGAACTGGCCCGTGGAGCCGTCGAGTCCCTTGCGCCCCGATTGAAACAGTATCGACGAATACAAGCGAAGCGGCTCCGTGGAGAGCGCGGACACGCCATATTCGGTCTGGTTTTGGGCCAGCGTGCTGGCGTGAACCTCCATCGTGGCGCAGTCGCGGATACGCAGCAGGCTCGCGGTGGTGGTGGTGCTCCAGTCGGCGATGTCTTGGCCGGGGTCGAAGAACTCGTCGTTGTCGAACGCGACCAGGTTGTTGCCGTAAAAATGCGAGCGCTCGGTAGCGTCGATCAACGCGGGACTGGGGGCGCCTCGGTCGAGGTTGTGCATGAACATCGTGTGCTGCGCGGACATCTGCGCGTCTCCGCGGAGGATGAAGCCCGCGCCGTTGTGCTCGACGTAGTTCGGCTGAAAACCGGGTCCGAGGTCGAGCTGCAGTCGCGTCGGTGAAGCCGAAGCAGGCGTTCCACAGGCCGCGGAGTCGCTGTCGATGATCCCGGCCGTCTCGTTGTTCGCGAACGAGACCTCCCCCGCAGCAAGCATCGGTGCGCCCGAGGTGTCGATGCCCATTTGCAGGCCGATATACGAGTCTCGGAGCTGCACGCGAGTGAGCCGCACCTTCGACGCGCCGAATACCGACAGCGCGGCATTGCTGTTGGAGAACAGCACTTGATACTCGGTATCCCCTTCGAGCGTCAGATCACTGTCCAGCACCTCGATGGCCGAGGCTGCATCGGCGGCAAACTTCATGTCACCCACGAGTTGGAGCGTGGACCGTGTCGCTCGGATTCCGTTCGCGCCGTCGTAGAACGTGGGATGGCCGCTGCCAGGCAGGACGGTCACGCGAATCTCTTGGTCGATGAGCTCGAACGGCTCAAACTCGCACGGGTCCGATGTGGGATCGCAGTAGATCTGGAGCTCGTCGAGCCCCATGGTGCCGTCGCAGACGCTGAGCGCCGACGGGAAATCGGGAAACGAGCCCGGGGTTTGTCCCGAGCTGTCGACCACACACGTCGCGGCTTCTGCGGTGGTGGGCACCAACGCCATCACGGCCGCGGCGGCAGCGGCCGAGAGCACGCCAGACAACAGTGCGCGGGGGCGGAGCGAGGGAAACGAAAACGAGGGCAACGGAGTCGAAAAGTTCATCGCGCTTCGTTGCTGTGCAACGGCTACGCCAGCACGAGGAGGGGGCTCTTTTCGCAATCTGTGGGAGGCTTGAAGGCAGCGCGCCGCGAAAGCCTCATGGGTCTGCAAGGGGGCACGTCCCATGGGTCGACACAATTAGCGACGGGCGCCAAGGCCCCCAAAAGAGGGACCCGTGCGCCCGATCGCGTGTCGTCTATGGATGCTTACTCGATGAGGAGCAGCCAGCTGTTGAGCGTGCCGACATCGGACTTGGCGTTGTCGGTGACCTGAAGCTGCCAGGTGCCCTTGCGGTCTTGGTCGTCGAAGTCGTCGAGTTCGAAGGTGGCCTTCAAGTCGTCTTCGCCTCCGCCCGCGCGGTCGTGCAGGGTCAGCACGGTCGCGCCGTGAATGAGGCGGACGGTCAGGTCGCCGCGGTAGCTGTGCCCGATGTCGAACTCGACGGTGACATGCGAGACAGCGCCCTCGGTGGGAACCTCGATGTTGCTCGTGATGCCCACGGGGTCGTTGTCGGGGATCTCGATGACCTCATCGGACTCGTACAGCTCCGCGCCCGGGTCGGTGGGCTCGGTCGGCTCCTCGGGCTCGGGCTCAGGGCGGACGACCTCGGGAAGGTCGGAGACCCGCGCGTTGCCGTGGTCTTCGACGTAGTCCATGGAGATGAAGCCGTAGCCGTCACCATGCGGGTTATCGACGCCAAAGCTGCCCGTGCCCCAGCTGTTCTTGAAGATGAAGAACCCCTTGTCCATCACCGCGTTGCCCTCGGCGTCGACCATGAGTGAGCCGTCGCCCTCGCGACGCTGCACCTCGAGGTCGTAGTCCCAGCCGACGAGCAAGATCGAGTGGCCCGCACGCTTCTTGCGGCTCTCGGTCATGTCCTCGTCGTTGGGCGCCATCACGATGCCCTTGTCCCAGTTGTCCGTGTTGCGGGTGAGGGTCGTGCCGCGGTGGTTCCAGGCCTGATAGAAGAAGTCGAGCCCGACGACGACGGCCGTGTCGTTGACGCGCATATGGTCGACGATCGACTCGCGGGTGGAGTTGATCCACCGACCGCGCGGCAAGAAGAACTTCTCGGCATCGACCGCCTCTTGGGGCGGGGCACCGTTGGTGAAGCACTTGGTCGGGCGCTCTACGTCGTCCTCTTTTTTACACTCGGGGTCGTCGGTCTCGTTCCACTCGCTAATCTCGTACGCCCACGCCGACTCGACCGGGACGCCGTACTCGCTGATCGCCTGAAGGTTGTAGTTGGCGTTGCTTCCGCTGGTGTTGCGGAACGAGCGGACCTGCTCCTTGACCGACCACTGGAGGTACTGCTCGGAGAAGTCGGGGTTTTCTTCGCCCGCGGCGATGTAAAGGTGCTCCATCAAGCCAACGGTGGAGAACACCGAGCACACGCCACGGCGGCCCTGGCTCTTGACGGGCGACTGGAGATCGACGAGGTCGAACTGTCGCGGGGCGGGGCCGTCGGCCTTGATCTCAAACGGAAGATCGGCGTTGGACGGCGTGCCGTCGAACAGCGAGTCGTAATCGGAGAGCGGAGCTTCGTCGGACCCCGCGTCCCCCGTTTCAGGGTCGCAGCCGCCCATATTGACCGCAGCGGCGAGCGCGAGCGGGGCAAACAAAGAGTGGATCCGCATCCAATCAAACTTCATGTCCACACATGTAGGACAATATCGGCATGGGTGGTATAGGGAAAACGCTAACTATGTAGATTTATTGACATGGGTGAATCTCACAGACCGGCGGGCCGGGATGGACCTGCGTGTTGTCCGCAGAACAGGCCATCGCCGTGATACGCAGGGTGGGTGAGTGACGAGCCCAAGCCACTGAGCGGCGGATGCCATTGCGGAGCGATCCGCTACACGGTCACCTCTCCCCTCCAGTTCACGTTCGTGTGCCACTGCGACGATTGCCGCAAGCTCAACGGCGGCTGCCGCATGGCGGGCGCGACGATCGGCGAGGAGGGCTTTGCGGTCGAGGGCGAGCTTGCGCAGTACGACTACCAGGGCGGCAAGGCGACGATCGAGATGTCGTTTTGCAAGACCTGCGGCACGCCCGTATGCGCGCGGCCCAAGGCGTACCCGGGGATGCTGGTGGTGCGCGCCAACACGTTCGACGACGACGCTGCCTTCGCGCCGATGAAGCCGATCTTCGATCACAAGATCTGCGCGTGGGACAGCCTGATCGGAAGTGCGGCCCCGCCTACGCAGGCGGGATAAACGACGCGCAGGTCGACACGCCCGCGCCCGGGATGTGCAGCCCCGTGTTCGGGTTGTACACGCTCAGACCGCCGCCATCGTTGCCGTCGTAGTCGAGGCGGGTGACCTGCGAGACGCCCGAGCCCGGGCTCGTCTGCGTGAAGAAGTAGACATCACCGCCCCAGAACGCGAACGCAAACGCATTGGTGATGTCGAGGCCGTCGAGGTCGGTGTGCTCGAGCTCGCCGCCTGTGGACTTGTCGAGGTGAACGAGCACGGCCAGGTCAGCGCTGACGGGGGCGAACGTGAACAGGCGGCCGTCGCCCGTGCCCGTCAGCTCGCCCACGGGGTAGTCGGTGGCGCCGATGAGCGCGATCGAGTCGGAGTCTTCATCGAAGCGCCCCAGCTCCGCGCCACCCGGGCCGAAGTTCGGGTACTCGAGGTAGCGATCGCTGCGATAGATGTAGAGCTGATCGCAGCTCGTGTCTTCGTTGACCACCGCGTAGCCCATGCCGAGCAGCCACCAGGAGCCGTTCTGATTGACGTAGCCCGTGTCTTCGCACTGGCTGAGGTCGTTCAGCGGGGCGCGATAGATGCGGGCGGTGGTGGTCGCCTGCTCGTAGTAGTTGATCCAGGCGTAGCCCTGTCGGTCGATGGCCATCGAGTTGGCGACCCACCCGGGTGGCACCGTGCAGCCGATCGTGCCGACCTCGGTGAACGTGTTGGCGGGTGGATCGAAGAACCACACCGAGGCTGCGCCCGAGTTGTTGAGGACGTAGATCCCGTCGTCGACGTTCTCGCAGGGGCACGCTCCGCCATCGCCTCCGTCGCCCGCGGTGGGGTCGCTGCCGCCCACGTCCAGCACGCCGCCCGTGCCATCGGCGTCGTCGTCATCGTCGCTGCCGTCGCTGTCGGCTCCCGGGAGAGGAATGCCGCCGTCCGTCGCGGTGCTGTCTTCGGCGCCGCTCCCGGGCTCTGCTCCGCAACCCACGACCAGCCCCAGTGCTACCCATCCCCAAAGCCCTATCCGCATGCCTCTAGTTTATCGGATGCGCTGGGGCACGGAGCGGTGATCGATGCGATGAGTTCGCGCGATCGGGCCGCGCACGTAGGCATCGTGTAGTGCAGCTTGGGTTTCCATCACGCTCCAAAACCCAGCCCGGCCAAGCATTGCTTCGTGGGGCCGTGTCGTTCAGGCCGTGAGCCCGTGCTCGCGGATCAGAGCTTCGAGTGCAGACTTGGCGCGTTCGAACCGCTTCCGTAGGCGGGCGGCCTGACGCTTGAGTGCCGCATCGTTGGGGGCCTGCTCATCTGCTTCGTGAATAACCCTCGCGATGTCGAGCCACGACATCCTCCGTCCGATTCGCAACACAAGGATATCCTGGTCTAGAGGATCGAGCCTTCGCCGTAGGCGAGCGACGGCATCCTTGGCCTCGGTCTTCAAGTAGAGCGCGGTTGTGGAGCGAATCTGAGCCGCCATGTTGTTGAGGACAGAGTCGGACAGTGGGTCGGGAGGGCGGCGTTGGGCAGGCTTGCGTTGGATCATGCGCAGGGCGTTGCGGGCCACCACGTACGCCCAGGTACGCAGGCTCGACTGCCAGCGGAATCCGGGTATGCCTCGCCACAGGTGCTCACAGAACAGGGAGAACGCATCGTCCGCCACGGTCGCGTCATGGGTGAGCGCCACCAGGTAGCTCAGGATCTCTGCCCCGTGGGCGTGCAACGCGTGACGGGTGGCGAGTGCGTGATTCCCCTCGTCACACGCGGCTCGGACGGCGGCCGCAGTGGCTTCGCGGTCCTCGGCGGCCAGCACCCGAGGACCGTACCATTGTCGGCGGTGTCGACAATCGACTACCGACGGGCGATCGGAACGCTGTCCTGGGCCTAGAATGTGCACATTCAGAAAACCGCGAAGCCGGGGTCACATGGGTGTTTGGCGTGCATCAGCCGAGGCGGTAGCGGGTTGTCCGTGCCGTTTTTGATATGTCGACGCTACACTTCGATTCGATGCCGTCGTCCGAAGGCGGGGCCAACGATGTCCCGATGGACACCGAGGGGCTCGACGCCGAGCCGGGCTCGGCCGAGATCGCTGCGCTCGCGCCTCTTGCCGAGCAACTCGATCCTCCGCCGCCCCCGCGGCTGGTCCCAGGCACGATCCTCGCGGACTCATTCGAGATCGAGGAGGCAATTGGGGCCGGCGGGATGGGGATCGTGTACCGGGCCCGCGATCTTCAGCTCGGTCGCTCGGTGGCGCTCAAGCTGCACCGTCCCATGGCGCGGGGTACCGAGCGGCTGCTACGAGAGGCAGCCTCGATGGCCAAGCTTACCCATCCCAACGTGGCGACGGTACATGAGGTGGGCACGCACGAGGGAATGCTCTTCATCGCAATGGAGCTCATCGATGGGGTTACCGCCCGTCGCTGGGTCACCGAGGCCGAGCGTACCCCGATGGAGATCGCGACGCTTTACAATGCGGCCGGCCAAGGCCTAGCCGGGGCTCATCGCGCCGGCCTGGTCCATCGCGATTTCAAACCAGAGAATGTCCTCGTCGGACCCGACGACGTGCCACGGGTTGTCGATTTTGGGCTGGCTCGCCCCGCGGCTGAGGTGCCCAGTGTCACCGCGGCCAGCCCCTCGCGGCAGCCCACCGAACCCGGGAGCCTGACGGTGACGGGGGCGCTGGTCGGGACGCCCGCCTATATGGCGCCAGAGCAGTTCGACGGGGGCGAGGTCGATGCTCGGGCCGACCAATTCAGCTTCTGTGTGTCGTTGTTCGAGGCGCTGTACGGCGAGCGACCCTTCGCGGGTCACTCCGTGGTTCAGTTGCTGTCGGCGATGGCCCAGGGGGCAGTGCGACCGCCCCCGCCTCGGAGCCGAGTCCCCACGGTGCTGCGCCGAATCGTGGTGCGTGGGCTGGCCGCGCGGCCAGACGAGCGCTGGCCCTCGATGGAGGCGCTGCTCGATCAGCTCGGTCGATGCATCACTCCCCGAACGCGGCGGTGGGTGTCGGTGAGCCTCGTGGTGGGTGCGTTGGGCTTGGGCGGAGGGCTGGCTCTGGGTGGATTTGTCGAGACGCCCTCCCGTTGTGGCGACGCGCACCGCCACTTGACCAACATCTGGGACGACGGGCGGCGTGCGGCGGTAGCAGACGCGATCCTAGGCACGGGTTCGAGCTATGCCTCCTCTACCTGGGAGCACGTAGAGCGAGAGCTGGACGACTACGCCGACAGGTGGGCACGCCGACACACCGAGGTGTGCGAGGCAAGCACCGCGGATGCGGGGGCAGCGCGGGACCGGAGGCTGCGCCTCGATTGCATGTTCGAGCGCTCACGAGCGTTGCGGGCCACGGTAGATCGGTTCGCTCAAGCCGACGCCGAGGTAGTGGGGAATGCGGTGGAACTGGTGGCAGGCCTCCCCGGTTTCACCTGGTGCGACGATCTCAGGGCCTTGCGGGCCGTGGTGCCACCGCCCGAGGAGCCGAAGCAGCGACAGGAGGTGGAAGCCTTGCGCGATCGGCTCGCAGATATCGAAGTGGCACGGGAGGCAGGCAAGTTCGTGTCTGCGCTCGCGGAGGTGGAGCCGCTGGTGCGTCGAGCTGAGGCGTTGGGCTACGGACCGATTGTTGCGGAAGCCAAGGCCCAGCGAGGGGAGCTCCGTAGCAAGAACGGCCGGTACCTCCACGCGGAGCAGGATCTGCGAGAAGCGTACGGGGTCGCTGTCGAGCACCATCACGATGCGCTGGCGCTTCGCACCGCGCGGGCCCTGACCTCCCTCGTTGGCGACCGGCAAGCGCGGCACTCTGTGGGGATGGTGTGGGGTGGGATCGCGCTCGCCCGTGCGAAGCGAAGCGGCGACAGGGTTGTCTTGGCCTTGAGCCTTCATGCGCTGGGCCAAGTGCTGCGTGTTCGAGGGGACTACGCAGCGGCGCAGAGCCACAACGAGCAAGCGCTGCGGATCCTGGAGGAGACGCTTGGTTCCGACCACCCTCGCGTGGCCAGCACGCTCAACAACCTAGGGTTGGTGTTGCAGGCCCGAGGGGAAGACGAGCAGGCTCAGGACTACTATGAGCGGGCACTGAAGACCCGCGAGGAAGCCCTGGGCGCGGACCATCCTCGGCTGGCCAACCACCTGAATAACCTGAGCAGCCTCTTTCGGCTGCGGGGAGAGTACGAGCAGGCTCGGCGGTACGGCGAGCGAGCCATGCAGATCTCGGAGGCCGCGCTTGGGACCGATCATCCCGACGTGGCGATGAGTCTCATCAGCGTGGGCCGGGTCCATGAAGCGCAAGGAGAGTACGAGCAGGCGCAGCGGCTCTACGAGCGTGCGCTGGCGATCATCGTCAACGCGCTGGGAGCGGACCACCCCGCGGTGGCCATCAGCTTGAACAACCTGGGAAACGTGTTGCGGGCCCAGGGTCGATACGAGCCAGCCCTTCGCCATCTCCAGCGGGCGCTGCGGATCTCGGAAAACGCTCTTGGGCTCGATCACCTGCATGTGTCGGATGGCCTCATCCGTCTGGGCACCGTGTTTCACGCCCAGGGAGAATACGAGTCGGCGGAGCGTGCCTTCGAACGAGCGATGCGAATCCGGGAGCGGGAGCGTGGCATTGACCACCCGAGCGTTGCCATCTGTGTCAGTGGTTTGGCCCGCGGGCTCAAGGCCCGAGGGAAGTACGCACAGGCCCAGCTCTACTTTGAGCGAGCGTTGCGAATGGTTGAGGAGTCGAAGGGCGCCAGCCATCCCGATATGGCCGCTGCTCTTGGCAACCTGGGCAGCGTGCTGCGGGCTCAGGGCGAGCACGAGGAGGCGCGCCGCTACCTGGAGCGGGCGTTGCAAGTGGTGGAGGGCGCGCGGGGAGCCGAGCACCCCAGTGTGGCCACTTCCCTGATCAATTTGGGCAACGTGCTGGAGGCCCGGGGGGAGTACGGGCAGGCTCAGCTCCATCACGAGCGAGCGTTGCGAATCCTTGAGAATGCGCTTGGAGCCGAGCACCCAGCCGTTGCCACCAGCCTGAACAACCTTGGCAACGCGCTCCGACTCCAGGGCAAGCACGAGGAGGCGCGCCGCCAGCTTGAGCGATCATTGCGAATCTTCGACAAGGTGTTGGGAGCCGAACACCCAAACCTAGCCCACCCGCTCACGGGTCTGGCCACGGTTGCCCTAGCGCAGGGTGACTTTGGTGCCGCTCGGACATACGCCGAGCGGGCCGTGACGCTGCGTCGGCAAGGAAAGGCGGCCCCAGAGTTGTTGGCGGAGGCTCGCTTCGTTCTTGCCCGTGCTTCGTGGTTCCACCGCTCCGAGCGGCCGCGCGCCCGGGCGCTAGCGGAGCAGGCCCGAGACGCGCTGGCGAATGCCGAGGTCTCTGGCAACTCCGACGTCGACTCGACTGCCGTGGAGCAGTGGCTGGCGAAGCACCGCCTGCCGTAGGCCGTCCGCGCCGAGTCAGAAAAAAACCGCAGTCGCGTCACACCCGGGAGCGTGCTGCATCGATCGGTGTGGAGGGGCCAATGCCGGGTTCGTAGCCTCTCCCTGCGATGCCGTCGATCCTCGGCTGGCTCCAATGATCGGGAACCCGAGACACAGGAACCAACACATGGGCCTCAAGCGAGTAGACATCAGTAAGATTGCCAGGAGCGCAAGGCGCCCCCAATCCATCCAGACAGTGAACGCGGTCCAGCCGCTACGGACGAGCGGCCGGCGGACGCTGAGCCGCGTGTTGCTCTCCGAACGGGTGGACATTCCAATTGGCATTATCCTGCACGCGATCTATGTAGGCGATGACTTCGAGAGCGGCAGCCGTGGCAAGACGGGGGAGTTTTACTGGCACTCCGTCATCTCCGATGGCGACGACGTGGTCCTCGCTGACAGCAAGGACTTCGGCCTCGGAAACGATGGAGTCATACACAAGATCGAGCACGAGTGGCTCCCCGTCGACAAGATTCCGCTCTATACTGGCAAGGTCGGCCCAATTGCCGGGAGTGCGACGGTCGGGTTTCGGTTGGTGGAGAGTGACGACTCGTCGGAGGCCAAGAGCATCTTTGCCGGTCTCGGAACGCTCGGCAAGGCCGTCGTCACCGCCTACACAGGCAATCCTGAAGCCGGGCTCATCACAGATGGAGTCGTCGAGCTGGCCATGAAGTTCCTCGATCTCGACGAGGACGATGTTGCGCTCACTGGGGCCCGTGGCCTGACCTCGCTCGACAATTATCGAATCGGGCGTTTCATGAAATTCGAGGGGTCGCTGGGATACCCGCGATGCGCCGCGATAATGAGTGTCGTGCCCGTCAACGACCATGGCGAAGAGGATTTCTCCTACAAAGAGGAGTCAAATCTCATCGGCACCCAGACCCGGGAGATCACAGTGTCCAAGGAGGGGCAGCTCGCCTTCTTCGTCCGGCGGCCGTGGGTCCACTACCTGCCGAAAGCCACGATCACGATCCGAAGGAAGGGCGGAGGCTTCGAGAAGAAGTTCGGCTTCAAGTTCTGGCTCCGAAAGAACCTCAAGGTCCAGCCCGGAACCTACGAAATCACGCTCTCCGGGTCCCTCTTGCCGTTGCATCTCCAGACGATCGTGACCGCATTCGGCCCAACCTTGGCGGCGAATACCTACTACGGCTGACCTCGCTCGCGGGCGGCGGGATGCTCCCCGCCGCCCGTACAAATTGTCGTATCATCGATCCGCCGATGGACGTCCCTTGGGCCACCTCCTAGAAGGAAGGCCAGCTCCGCCATCGCCTCCGTCGCCCGCGGTGGGGTCGCTGCCGCCCACGTCGAGCACGCCGCCCGTGCCATCGGCGTCGTCGTCATCGTCGTTGCCGTTGCTGTCGGCTCCCGGGAGAGGAATGCCGCCGTCCGTCGCGGTGCTGTCTTCGGCGCCGCTCCCGGGCTCCGCTCCGCAACCCACGACCAGCCCCGGTGCCATCGTGTAGTGCAGATTGGGTTTCCATCAGGGGGGCAAAAAAGACGCATGACTACTGAGGCACTCGTGCCCATCGTCGCGTTACCCGGCCATGACGCAAGACGTCCTGCCCCCCACCGTCTCCTCGCCCAAGCATCGCAAGCGTCGTCGCTTGCTTGTTGCCGGGCTGCTCGTCGCCGCCTGCCAGTTCGGAAGCTATGAGCCGATAGTGCCCTACGCGCGGCTGCACGTTCCGCTCGACGCCGCGCTGACCGTAAGCGTGGATGGCACGACGATCTGGGCCGTCGACCAGGCGAGCACGGGCGCGGGTTATGTGCCCCGCCTGCGGGTGTACGACGACTCGGGAAATATCGTCGGCTCGAGCTGGTGGGGTAGCGCGTGGGCGGTGCGGGCGATGGCGCCCGCCAACGAAGCCGGCTACGAGGACGTGGCGTGGGTGCTACACGCCAACGGCTATCGCATCCGCTGGAACGATACCCTCGTCGGCTACAGCGAGATCGAGGTCCCGATTCCCACCACGGGAGCGACCGCCGCTTCGGGGCGGGTGTACTGCGACATGGACCACGACCAAAACGGGGTCCAGTTCATCACAACGATCGACACCTCGGGTGGCTCGACCACGAGCTACCTCTATCGTGAGCCATCGGAGGCCGTCTGGGAGCGTGTCGCGTTGCCGACGCTCAACGGCAAGTGCGGACGCGTCTCGTACGACGGCCCGGCCGACGAAGTCGTCGTGCTCGACAACGAAGCGGAGCAGACGATCACGTTTGACGCCGATACCCTCGCGGCGGCGGGGACCACCGACATCTCGGTGCTCACGGGCGATCCTGTCGACTTCGCGGTCATCGGAGCCCACGCGGTGATCGCCGTGCGACACGCAGGGCCCACGCCCGACGACTTTGTCATCGTGGATGATGCAGGCGCGGTGATCGACACCGAGAGCTTTGCGTCGCTGAATGCCGCGTACGTGCATATCCAAGGCGACGAGGTGCAAGCGTACTGGGCGGGCGCGGACTCGTCATCGCCCGTCAAGTACACCGCTGGCTACTGGACTTTGATCGACTAGGCCCGCGAGATCGCGACAGTGCGCGGCGACGTTCGCTTCTTTAGCGGGCGTCGTCGCGGCCGTAGAACAGCAGATGCTGCCACGGCAGATCGTCGACCGACTCAACGAGCACGAAGCCCCGCGGGCCGAACTCCTTTTCGATCTGCGCCTTGCTCATCTTGTGCAGCCGCTTGATCGGGACGTTCGGATCTTCGGCTCGATACTCGACCAAGGCGACCCGCCCGCGAGGCGATAACGCTCGGCGAAACGCGGCCAGCATCGGCTCGGGCCAGGCGAGCTCGTGGTAGACGTCGACCAGCAAGATGAGGTCGCATGCGCCCGCGGGCAGCCGTGGATCGCCCGGCCCTGCTTCGATGGTCTCCACGTTGTCGAGCCCTTCCTCCTCCACCACCGCCCGCAGCATCGCGAGCATCTGGGGCTGGATGTCGACGGCGAGCACCTTCCCCGTGGGTCCGACCGCCTTGGCCATGCGCACGCTGTGATAGCCGTTGCCCGCGCCGAGATCGCAGGCGGTGAAGCCGGGCTCTAGGCCGAGCGCTTCGTGCAGGCGGGTGGTGTTCTCCTCGGCGTCGCGATTCGATCGCGTCAGCCACCCAGCACCAAGAAAGGACATGGTCTGGGCGATCTCTCGGCCTTCGAAATGTGTGGGCGGGGTGTCGTCGGGACCCGGCGGCGCAGGGGAGGGATCCGTGGGCGGAGGGGTCGGCGGCTCGGTCGCGGAATCCTGCGGTGCGGGGCGCGGGGAGGCGACCGCTTCGCGAGCGGGCGGGTCGGATGGTGTGGTGACGGGAGCGGGCTCGTCGCGGCCAATCCCGCACGCAAGGAGCGTGGTCGCCGAGATCGATACGACGACGACGGCGCACACCAGCGGCCCGAGCATGCCGCCCCGCGTGCGGCGGTTGCCGTGTTCACGAGCGTGTTTGTGCATGGGCCTACGGACTCATGCCATCGAGGAACTGCTCGACGAGCACGGTCGGCAGCTCCTCCCAAGTTGGCCACTCGCCATCGCTACGCCAGTGTAGCGCGTAGAGGGCGGCCATTTGCCCAAACAGCGTGGTGGCCAGGCGCAAGGGCGATACGTCGGCCCGTAGCTCTCCGTTTTTTTGGCCTTCGATGCACAAGCCCACGAGCAACTGAGACAGCGGCATCAGCCCGGCATCGACCGCGGCACGGCTCTGCGGGCGCGAGTTGAGCAGCTCGGCGACGATCACCTTCATGAACGCCTCGTGCTGCTGGACGACGGCCACGTCTTCTTCGGCGAGCACGAGCAATCGCTCGCGCAGGCTGGGGCCGGGCGCACGCTTGTTGTAGCGCTCCACCGTCACGTCGCTGCCCGAGCTGAGCACGGTGGTGAACAGCTCTTCCTTGGACGCGAAGTAGTTGTAGACCGTGCCCTTGGCGTAGCCCGCGTCGAGCGAGATGCGGTTGATGTTGGCCCCCGCGAGGCCATGCTCGGCGAAGTGCTCGGCCGCGCTGTGCAGCAGACGCGCGCGCACCTTGGTCCGTTGCTCCTGGGAGATTCGCGGCACGTGAGGACGACAAGGATACGTCAGTTGTGGGCGGCGGAGTTGCGAGTGGCTGCGGTGGGGTGCTGTGCAAAGAAGTCGCTGAGCAACGAGGCGACCTCTTGCGGTGCGTCTTCTTGCAGAAAGTGGCCGACATTGGGCAGCGCGGTGATCTCAGCGTGGGGGATGAGCGTGTGGACCCGCGCCATCGTCTTTGCGACATCGGGCAGGGCACGGTCGACCTCACCGTAGATGAGGCGGACGGGCATCTTCATCGTGGGGAGGGCGGCGGTGATCTCCTTGAATCCGCGTGGGCTCAGACCCATCGCGCTCTTGAGTAGTGCCTTACGACTCGCAGGATCGGGGTAGGGGCCGTAGTAGAGCTTGGCGACCTCGGGGCTGAGTGGGCCTTTTGCTGCCGTGCCCAGACGCATCGCGGTGGTGATTCCCCACTGACTCGACATCAATCCTCGAAGCCCTGGGATGTGCATCGCCCCGATGAATGCCTTGACCGCCCACGACATCTCGGGGAACACGAGCGTATTGAGCATCGCCAGCGACGACACGCGGTCGAGGTTCCGTGCCGCCCAACGCAGACCGATGGGGCCGCCGAGATCATGGACACCCAGGCCGAGCGTCTCGACTTCGAGCGCATCGAGCACACCGTCGAGCACCCGCTCGTAGAACCCAAACGAGTAACGCTGCTCGGTGGGCTTGTCCGATAGGCCATAGCCAGGAAGGTCGAGCGCGATGACCTTGCGGTGCTCGCCCGCGGCCGCGAGCACGTGCCGCCAAAGCTGAGCGTTGGTCGGCCAGCCATGCAGGAGCAGCACGGGCTCGCCTTCGCCTGCGACCAGGCAGTGCAGGCGAAGGTCGTCGATGTTGATGAATTGACTGCGAATTGTGGCCATCGGATTATATGGGTGACTGCCCACCCATAATATAGAACGATCGTGGAACGTCAAGGGAGAGTTTTGCCCCGATGGGGAACGAGAACCGACGAGCGACGAGCGATAGGCCACCTCCGACGGGCTACGCGACGAACCTGGCGAACACGGCCCTCGCTCTGCCTTCGGGGTGTTCAAGCGCGGCGATGGCGGTCGGATGGTCGCGCGTCCGATCGGATCGTAGTCAGGGCGTCATGGCGACGGTGGCGAGTGTATCGCCAGCCATTGTTCGACCTCGACCAGGTCCGTGCCAGGGGTCTCGGTCAGTACGGCGTGGGCCGCAGCCGCCAGGGCATACGCGCGGGCGCGCTGAGCACGATCGGGCCAGAGGCTTCGCGCCAGTGTGAACTGGGCGTATGCACCCTCGCTCGCGTCTGCATCGGAGTTTTCAAGCACGGTGACCGCGTGGGTGGCACGACGCTGAGCTTCCTTGAAGTCTTGCTGTTGAAGGGCTAGCTCCGCCAGCTTGATGTGAGCGTTAGCGATGAGGGGATCGTTGCTCGGCAGTGCACTCTGTCGAATCCGTAGCGCCCGGCCAAGGTTCTCGCTGGCCCCCGCGAAGTCTCCTGCCTTCGCCAACGCCTCGCCCACATCCTGAAGCGAGTCGGCCACCAGTGGGTGGTCAGGACCAAGGGTCTCTCGCCGCAGGGCGAGGGCCTCCCGAAAGTGGGCCAGCGCTTCGTCCGGTTTGCCGAGATCCGACAGAGCCCAACCCATGTTCTTTATCGTGATGCTGTGGTGGTAGTGCTCTAGGCTGCTACCGGGTAGCTCAAAAACCCCGAGCGCCTCTCGATAGTAGGATGTCGCGCTCTCAAGGTCGCCGAGCCGATGATAGATCTGTCCCGTCTGCCCGAGGACGCTCCCTAGCTGAGGATGGGTGGGTCCGTACACTTCTGTGTAGATCTTCAATGCCCGAAGCTGCGCGGCGATGGCTTCCTCAGGTTCGCCCTCTCGGGCCAGGAGGTAGGACATGTTGGACAGAGAGTTGGCGATGTCGATGTGATTGGGGGCGAGTGCCTTCTCCCGTACCGCTAGCGCGCGGCGGTGGTGTTGCAATGCTTCTCGTCGTCGGCCCAAGTTAGCCAAACTGAGCGCGATATTATTGAGCGTGAGGCCGACCGCGGGGTGCTCTTGTCCAAGCGCCTTCTCCTTGATGGCTAAAGAGCGCTTGTAGGTTGCGAGTGCCTGCGTTGCGTTGCCTTGGTCGCGCCAGACATTGCCGCTGTTGTCGAGGGCCATCGCCACTTCCGGGTGATCGGGGCCGAGGCCTTGCTCTCGGATCTCGATCGCGCGTTGATAGTGCTCCTGGGCCTCTTCCAACTTGTTCTGGCGCCGCAGCACCGTGCCGATGTTGAGCAAGGGGTTGCTGACCTCGGGATGCCGAGGCCCTAGCGCCTTGCTCTGGAGCTCGAACGACCTCTGGTAGTGCTCGAGGGCCTCGTCGATACGGTTGAGCGAGAGGAGAGCGTTGCCAATGTTGTTGAGAGCGCGGGCTAAGCTCGGATCGCTCGGATCCAGGGTGGCGGTCAGTAAACTATTGGCTCGTTGGCCGTGGGTGAGAGCTTCGTTGAAATCACCTTTGCGTAGAAATACCGTGCCTATTGCACTCTCGACCTCGCCCTGTACCCGCTCGTCAACCTCGTGGTTCTTCGACAGCGCTAACGCGACTTTTCCCCACCACAGACCATTGTCGTGACGGGCTTGGCGGTTGCCGACCAGCTCCACGAGCTTCGCCGCCGCGGCAACTTCGACCGTGCGATGACCCGTCTCCGTGGCGAGGGCGTAGGCCCGCTCCAGGTCACGCTCTGACGCCGCATAGTTCCCGTCGTACAGCTGTGCGCTGCCCCTTCGGAGGTACGCCTCGGCCAGGAGCGGCGGAAAGTCAATGGCTTGTGCGCGGGTGAGCACCTCGCCTGAGATCGCTAGAGCACGCTCCACGATACCCGCGCTCGTGAGCACCCGCGCCTGCTCCAATTGGGTACGCAGCCGCTGAGTCTCTTCGGCGACGTCGGCGGGCGGCACGAGCGTGGCTTGCAGCGCGTCGATTCGATCGCAGGACGCGATCGGGGGCAGGTCGGCTAGCAGCGAGACGGCGCCCTTCACCTGGCTGTCGTCGGCGGTGGTGAGTACATCGATCGATGTCGCCAACCCACTGCGGGCGGTGTGCAAGCAGGCCATTCGTCGATCCATGACCCCCGTCGATTGTTCCTTGTGAATGTTTGTCGCCTCGCAGATCTCTGTGTGTTTCTCCGCCCAGCGCGCGGTGTAGTCGTCGAGGCGCCGTTGCACGCGTTCCCATGTTTCAGGGGCGAACGGAAGCGCGGTGGCGAGGAACGTTCCCTCGATCGCTGCGCGGCTCTCGTCGTTCCAGATCCCTCGGAGATGTTCCGTGGCACCTGTGCATGGTGTGGGCTCGCCCACCACCGATGCCAGCCCGACCCCCGCAAGACCGACCGTTGCCGCCACAGCGAGCGGCACCCACCTGACCCTCGTCTTTGGCGCCACGATGTCCCGTAGCTCCGCCAGCAAGGCGTCCATGTTTGGCCAGCGTGCTTGTGGCTCCTGCCGCAGCCCTCGTCGCAGCGTTGCCAATACCCGCTGGGGGACGTCGCTTCGGGTCGGGGCCGGCCGTAGCGCGGCGTGGGTAGTGACTCCGAGCGGTGTGATGGCGAGTGGATGTTCGGTGTAGATCGCCTCGTGCAGCGCCACACAGAAGCTGTATTGGTCGCTGCGTGCATCGGCCGGGTCACCGACCCGCTGTTCGGGTGACATATAGGCGGGCGTCCCCATGATCGAGCCCGGTTGGGTCAGCAACGGCTCGAGAGCTGGATCCTGCGGCGGGGTGATGCGGTCCGCTGAATGGAGGGAGTCATCTGCATCGTTGTCTTGCTCCTCCTCGCTGGCCTCACGCACCAGCCCAAAGTCGAGGACCTTCACCTTGCCATGCTCGTCGATGACCGCGTTGCTCGGCTTGAAGTCGCGGTGAATCAGCCCTCGTTGGTGCGCGACGGACAGGCCCTCGCCCGCTTGCAAGTAGACATCGATACACTTTCTCCAGTGGGGTCGGGGCTCTTGCTGCACCCATGAGTTCAGCGTCTGGCCCTCCACGAGCTCCATCGCGATGTACGACTGTCGTTCGTACTCACCGACCTCGTAGACCTGAATGACATTCGGGTGGGAGAGTTTGGCGAGCGCCTGGGCTTCTCGCAGCAGGCGCTTGGTATGGCGGGCCGAGAGCTCCCGTTGCAGCAGCTTGAGCGCAATGCGACGCCCAAGGGTCGGATCTATTGCCTCATAGACCACGCTCATCCCGCCCGTGCCGAGTGTCCCCTGCACGGTGTAGCGTCCGAATTTTCGGGGCGGGGCCAACGAGCGGGGGACATAACCACCCAAGTTGCCGCTGTCGGATAGAGTGCGTTGCGTAGGCCGGTCGGGGTTGGGCATCGACTGGGTCTTCGGGGATTGCGACTATAACCCTATGAGCCCAAGGTGATGGCCCCGCACGAGCCAGTCGTCCAACGCAGGAGGACGGTGGATGATGCTTTCGACGGTGCGCGTCTATTGCCGCGCTCTATCAATGGCTCAAGTGTGAACCCAAGGAATGTTGCTTGGTCCGAATTGGTCCGTGTGTACCGCTTTGCTCTGCGCGACAACGAGCGTTGGTTGGCGTTGGTGGCGAACAGGTTCACCACCAACGCCGCTCCCCGCAGGTCATACGTGGCTCTACTCGGTCTCGCTCGCTGCACGTCGGCCGTTGGCCTCGATCGCTGCCCGCAAGAACGCCGCCACGCCGTCACCGTATTTGTCGAGGTTGGCTTCAAAGCGGGCATCGGTCGTGTACATCTGGCCAAGGCTCTCGTGCATCGCGTGGTCGCAGGGGTAGTAGAAGCGATCGATCTGAAGTCGATGTTCCTCGGCCAGGTCCATCGCTGCGTCGTCGGTCGGTGCACGGCCGGCTTCTCGCTGCGCGGCGATCCTCCGCATGAGGTCGTCGCTCTCGGCCTTGATCTTGGCCCAGTCCTCGGAGGAGTAGCCTTGGGTACGGCGTGCGCTCTCGCGGTACGCCTCGGTGTTGCCCCAGCGCTCCTTGGCCTCGGCCTCGTACTTGCGGGGATCAAATCCATCAAAGAGTTTCTGTTCGTCACCCATGGGGTTGCCTTCCATTGTCTGTAGTGCGGCGTCGATCGCCCGCAGCATTGCCTCGGCCTTTTCGGCCTTGGCTTGAAGCTCCGCCCGCTGCTGACGTAGGGCGGCGCGTCGGTCGAAGTTGGGGTCCTGGACGATCGACTTGATCGTCTGAAGGGGCAGGCCAAGCTCTCGGTAGACGAGGATCTGCTGCAGCAGCAGCAGGTCCGCGTGACCGTAGGAGCGGTATCCTCCACCGTGTCGTTTCGGGCACAGCAAGCCGATCGCGTCGTAGTGATGCAGGGTCCGCACCGTGACGCCCGAGATTTGGGCGACATCCTTCACCTTGTAGGTCTTGGCGGCCATGCAGACCAACCTAGGGCCTCACGCAACGTGAGGGTCAAGCGCCTCGTTCAATATTTTTCGGAGAATCGGCGAGTCGGTGGGCGGCCCGTCGACCGCATCGGACCGTTGGTCATCTCGACGGCCTGCCATACAGCCGCTTCTTTGCGACATAGGAGGGTATGGAAACAATCGGCCTGAACTTGGGCACAAAAGGCTGTGGATGTGCGTGAAAGCGGCCGTGCTCCGGCTCCCGCCGATACCATTGCCCCTGGTGCGTCGTTATCTCAAAGTGGCGCCGCCACGTACCCTGCGTCCGCTGGCGATCTGCCCTATCGTCACGGGGAACCCCGCATGAGCGCAGATCCGGTCATCGTCGTTGCGGATGTGCACCGCGAGTACCGAATGGGCGGCGAGACGGTCGCGGCCCTCCGCGGGGTCAGCTTCGCGGTGGAGGCGGGCGAGTTCGTCGCGATCGTCGGCAAGTCGGGCTCGGGCAAGACCACGCTGATGAACCTGCTCGGCTGCCTCGATCGCCCCACCCGCGGTCACTATCGACTGGGTGGCAAGGATGTGCAGAACCTCTCCGACGACGCCCTGTCGGCGCTGCGGAACGAGCACATCGGCTTCGTGTTTCAGAGCTTTCAGCTACTGGCCCGCTCCACCGCTGCGAAAAACGTTGCACTGCCCCTCATCTACGCGGGGGTGCCTCGCCGACGTCGTCGTGAAGCGGCGGCGGCAGCCCTCGAGCGGGTAGGGCTCGGCCATCGGCTGCATCATCGGCCCAACCAACTCTCGGGCGGTGAGCGCCAGCGCGTCGCCATCGCGCGGGCGCTGGTAGGCTCGCCCACGCTTATCTTGGCCGACGAGCCCACGGGCAACCTCGACTCCGCCACCGAGCGCGATGCGATGCGTCTGTTCTACGAGCTGCACGAAGCGGGCAACACGATCGTGTTGGTCACCCACGAGCCCGGCATTGCGCAGCAGTGTCCGCGCGCGATCCGGCTGGCCGATGGTCGGGTTATTGGTGATGGCGTCGGGGCTCATGTGGGCTCGGCGACGTACCAGCCTCGCGAGGGGGCAACCGATGCCCCGTAGTGCACGGAACCTCGGCTTCGGTGTCCTCATGGCCACGCTCGCCCTCGCTGGCGCGTGCGGCCCGTCGAGCGAGCTGCCGCTGGCGGCGGTGGCCACCGCAGAGACCAAGCGCGAGGTGGTGCGCGGCGTACTTACGCACAGCATCGTGCTCTCGGGCGAGCTTGAGGCCGCGCAATCCGAAGCGCTTGTCGCCCCGCAGACCGATTCCTGGGCCATCGCGATTCGGTGGCTGGCCGAAGATGGCGCGATCGTCAAGAAGGGCGATCGCGTGGTCGCCCTCGACAACACCGCGATCTTGGCCCAGATAAGCGACCACGAGCTGGCCACGATTCAGGCGTCGATCGATCTGTCGAGTCAGCGGGCGACCGCCGCCGTGGAGGCGGCCGACAAGCGGTTCGAGGTCTCCACGCAGCGCACCAACCTCGCCAAGGCCGAGCTCGATGCCACGGTTCCCGCCGAGCTGGTATCGGTGCGTGATCGCCTTCAGTTCGAGCTGGCCGAAAAGTCGGCCAAGGCCGCGCTGGTCTCGGCGCAAGACGACCTCGAGGCCTCGCGCAAGGGCGGTGACCTCGAGGAGCAGGTCAAGCGAATCGCTCTCGACAAAGCCAAGCGCAAGCTCGACGCGGCGAGCGGCCAGATCGATGCCCTCGAGCTAACGGCCCCGCGTGACGGGGTCGTGCTCATCGGCACGCACCCGTGGGAGGGACGCAAGCTTCAGGTGGGGGACACCGTGTGGCCGGGGATGACGGTGGCCAAGCTGCCCGAGCTCGAGGAGATGATCGTCGAAGCTCAGCTCAGCGATGTCGACGACGGTCGAGTCGTGGCCGGGATGAAGGCCCGCTGCTCGGTCGATGCCTATCCCGACCGTCCGATCGAAGCCGTGGTGCTGAGCGTGAGCCCCGTGGCGCGTGAGCCCGAGCATCAGTCCGCGCGGCGCTTTTTCTCCGTCGTCCTCAAGCTCAATGCAACCGACGCCGAGATCATGCGACCGGGACTCTCGGTGAAGGTCGAGGTGTTCGAGTCGAGTCGCGACGATGTGTTGCTCGTGCCGCGAGCCTCCCTCGACACCAACGTGGAGCCCGCCAAGGCCGTGCTCGCAACGGGCGAGCAGGTGGACGTCGAGCTTGGCCCTTGCAACGCCCAGCACTGCGAGGTCTTGGCCGGCCTCGAAGAGGGGACCGCGCTGGGCGTGGCCGGGGGTGAATCATGAGCGTCCTTCGACGGGCTGTGTTGTGCTTCGCGCTTGCGACGGGAGGCTGTGCTTCCTCTGCCGAGGAGCCGCAGTGGGTCGAGGTCGAGCGTGGCCCGCTCGTGATCGAGGTCGATGTGAGCGGAGCGCTGCGAGCGGTCGACTCCAGCACCATCGGTCCGCCAGGGATCCCTGGGGTCTGGAACTACAAGATCGCGATGATGGCCCCCGAGGGGGGTGAGGTCGAGAAGGACACCCCGATCTTGGCATTCGATACCTCGGACCTGAGCCGCCGCCTCGAACAGAAGACCGCGGAGCGTGACTCCGCCGCCAAGCAAGTGGAGATGAGCAAGGCCAAGGCCAAGGTCAACGAGCAAGACAACGCGCTGGCTCTGGCGACCGCGCAGGCCGAGCTGCGCAAGGCCACGCTCACGGCAGACGTGCCCGCCGAGATCACCTCGGGGATCGACCTCGAAAAAGCGAAGCTCGATCTGGAGCTCGCCAAGACGAAGGTGGACTACCTCGGTCGCAAGGTGCAGGGATCGAGACGGGCCGATGAGGCACAGATCGACAGGTGGAGGAGTCAGCGCGATCGGGCCGAGGAGCGGGTGGCGGAGATCGGTGCTTCCATCCAGCAGATGACGATCATGGCACCCCGTGGGGGCACCGTGATCTACGAGGCCAACTGGAAGGGCGAGAAGAAGAAGGTCGGAGACGGCGCGTGGCGGGGGGAGACGCTGCTTCAGGTTGTCTCGCTCGACGAGATGGAGGCCACGGGCGAAATCGATGAAGTCGATTCCAGCCGCGTGGCGGTGGGACAAGCGGTGTCGCTGCGGCTCGATGCCCAGGCCGACGTGGAGCTCGCGGGGAAGATTCGCGAGATATCCCGTACCGTGCAGAGACAGTCGCCCGACAACCCCCTCAAGGTCGTGAAGATCGAGATCAGCTTGGCGCCCGCGGAGGGCACTCGCCTACGACCTGGCATGCGATTTTGGGGCAAGGTGGAGACCGATCGTCTCGACGATGCGCTGCGGGTGCCACTGGAGGCGGTCCTCGCCACGGCGAGCGGCCCTGTGGTGTTTAGGCGCGTCGGTGGTGAGGTCGAGGCGGTGTCGGTGACGCTCGGGCGGCGCAACGCCAAAGAGGTCGAAGTGACCGAAGGCCTCGAAGAGGGCGACGAGGTCGACCCCGCCCCCGCGGCGCGAACGCAGGAGGGCGCCCGATGAGGTTTCCACGTCCATGGCCGATGCTGAGCGGGGTGCTGCTTTTGGCCGCGCTCGGGGCATGCAAGCCCGCCAAAGAGATCGGCCGTGACGTGCCGACGTTCGAGGTGGTGGCGAGCGACTCGTTTGTGCGCCACGTGACCGCCGAGGGCTATATGCAAGCGGTTGAAGCCACGCCGCTCAATGCCCCCGAGGACTCTGAGCGGCCGATGAAGATCGCCTGGGTCGCCGTCGACGGATCGTTGGTGAGCAAGGGCGACGTGGTCGTGCGCTTCGACTCCTCGGAGATGAAGCGACAGCTTCGCGACAGCGAAGACGACGTGACGAGCGCCCAGCGGCAGATCTCCAAGGAACAGACCATGGGGAGCGCGACCCGTCGCAAGCGCGATCGAACCGCCGACCTGGCCGAGGTCGAGGTGGACATGGCGGAGGCGCTGCACACCGACGATGAACGGATCCTGTCGCGCAACGAGATCATCCAGACGCGGATCGACTCCGAGCTCGCAAAGGCCAAGGCGAGCCACGCCACGCGTGTAAAGAAGGTCGAAGGCGCCGTCTCTCGCGGGCAGATCGATGTCCATGAGATCACCCGTCGTCACGCCCAGAGCGAGGTCAAGCGGGCCCAGGAATCACTTCAGCGCCTGCAGATCACGGCGCCGCACGAGGGGATCTTGGTGCTCGAACGGGACTGGCGCGGCAACGCGATCCGTGTGGGCGACTCCATCTGGCGTGGGCAGAAGGTCGCGGAGATTCCCCTTGTGAGCGCGATGGAGGCCGAGCTGTTCGTGTTGGAGGCCGACGCGGGCGATGTGGTGGAGGGCCTACGAGCCGAGCTTGTGGTCGAGGCCCATCCGCAGCAGGTGCATCCCGCCAAGGTCACTCGCGTCGACACGCTCGCCAAGCCTCGCCATCAGGAGGTGCCCGTGCAGTACTTCGGTGTGACGTTGTCGCTCGAATCAACCGATGAAGAGACGATGAAGGTGGGGCAGCGCGTGCGGGCGACGATTATTCTCGAACAACCCGATGTGCTCGTCGTCCCGCGCCAGGCGGTGTTCGAGCGTGACGGCAAGCGCATGGTGTATCGCCAGGCCGATGGCGGCTTTGAGGAGGTCGAGGTCGAGGTCGGCTCGTCGAGCGCGGGGCGGGTCGTGATCACGAGCGGCGTCGAGGCAGGCGATCACATCGCGCTACGCGATCCCAATCGCGATGCGGCAGAGCTGCTCGCCGCCGAGAGCGAGGGCGCGGCCAAGGCCGAGTCCGCCAAAGCGGGGCCCGTACCATGAGGGGGATGCGCGCGGGCGATGCCCTGTGGGCGGCCCTGGAGAGTCTCGCCGAGCACAAGCTGCGCTCGGGCTTGACCATGCTCGGCATCATGTTCGGCGTGGGGGCGGTGATCTCGATGCTCTCCATTGGTGCGGGGGCCGAAGAGAGCGCGCTGGCGCTGATCGACCGCATGGGCGTGCGCAACGTGGTGGTCCGGGCCAAGTCGTTCGAGCCCGACGAGCTCAAGGAGCTGCGCAAGAAGTCCATCGGGGTGTCGCGACGCGATGTGGATGCCATCGAAGAGGCGATCGATGTGGCGCAGATCGTCGCCCCGCGTCTCGAGATTGAGCCCTACAAGATCCTGTCCGCGGGCGGAAAGACGGAGTCCTCGGTGTTTGGGGTCTCGCGCCTGCACGCGGACCTCGTGTCGCTGCCGCTCTCGTCGGGGCGTTTCTTCGATGCTCTCGATGAGCGTGACCACGCCCAGGTCTGCGTGATCGGGGCGGCGACGAGCCGCGACCTCTTTGGTCCCGACGCTGCCGTGGGACAACACCTCAAGGTCAATGACGTCTGGCTCGAGGTCGTCGGGGTCATCGCCGCCGACGACGACGAATCGAGCAGTGTGGAGGGCGTCGCCGTGGCTTCGCAGGCGCGTGAGATCTACGTGCCGTTTACCACCGCATTGCGGAAGTTCGAGCGCGACCCGCTCAAGTCGCCGCTGGCGGAGATCGTCGTCCGGGTTGAAGACGACGCGGCCCCTGGCGAGGTCGCAGCGGTGGTGGATGGGCTCCTGTCACGCCTTCATGGAGGCGCGCGCGACTACGAAGTCATCGTTCCCGAGGCATTGCTCGCGCAGAGCCGAGAGACGCAGCGCTTGTTCAACATCGTGATGGGCTGCATCGCGGGTATCTCCTTGCTGGTCGGTGGCATCGGGATCATGAACATCATGCTGGCCTCCGTGCTTGAGCAGACGCGATCGATCGGTGTGCGTCGAGCGGTGGGCGCCCGACGTCGCGATATTCGCTTTCAGTTCCTGGTCACGTCGTTTGCGCTGTCGCTACTGGGTGGCATCGCGGGCGTCATGCTCGGGGTGGGCATCGCTCAGGTCGTCGCGGCCTACGCAGGCTGGCCGACCGTGGTCACCGTTTCTTCGATTCTCTTGTCGACCGGGGTCTCGATCGCCGTGGGCTTGGTCTCGGGCCTGTATCCTGCGGTGCGTGCGGCCCGACTCGACCCGATTGAAGCCCTGCGGCACGACTGACGCGGGTATGGCTCGTCCTGGGTAGGCAGCGAGAGCTATCCTGGCGTCGATGTTTCGTGGCCGAAGATCACCGCTCCACGTCCTTGCGTTGGGTCTCGCCTCGGCCGTGAGCGCGAGCGGCTGCGCGGCCAACAACGCACCCGTCCACGAGCCCGGACACACGCAGGTGGAGGCTCCACCACGCGACTCCCCGACTGAGTCTCAGCCACAGTCAGAGCCCGAGTCAGAGCCCGACGCGACATCGCCTTCGACGGTTGAGCTGACCCTGTTCTTCGCCCACAAGGAGGGCGTGGCCGAGCGTTGCGACGCGGTCGTGTCGGTGACCCGCACGGTGGAGGCACAAGCCAACGTCGCCACCCAAGCGATCGGCTTGTTGCTGGCGGGCCCCACCGAGGCGGAGGTCGCAAGCGCGGGTGTGCTCCACACCTTTAGCAATGCTCGCCACACCCACCTGCCCGAGCTTCGGGATCTGGGCGACTACTTCACGGGGGTGGAGGTCGTGTCGGGGGTCGCCTATGTGGACTTCAGCGATGAGGCGGCGGCCGAGTATCTTCTCTACGACGCGGCATGTGCCCAAGCCACGGTTCACGCACCGATCGCCGCCACGCTACGGGCGGTGGTGGGCGCGACGAAGGTGCAGTACCGAATTGCGGGGCGGGTGGTGACCGAAGAAGGCGGCGCCTGAGCGGTCGGGAGCGGAGGACGTGCCGCGTCCCGCGAGTCGTTGCGGTCGTGGCCCTCAGAAGCGGACGGTGGCGTTGACCCCACCGCCGTTGTTGTCGAACCACGGGCCCACCATCGCGTTGCGGGCCTTGTTGCGCTGCTTCTTCCGATCGACCCCGAGCAACACCGCACCGACGATAGCCGTGGCGGCGCCGCCCGCTAGGACCCCCCAACCAGGAGGACGTGTGGTGGTCTCAAGGCGCGGGTCATCGCGGTCTATCTTTGGGGGCAGGACAACCAGGACCACGCCCGCACCCAGAGCCGCTCCACCCGTGGCCAGCAGGGCGACGCCCGCTTTGCCCATGCCCCCGAGGGGAGCCCGTCCCGTCGTGTCGGTCCGGCCGTCGGGCGGCGGCGTTGTCGTGGTCTCGGTGGTGTCGTCTTGATCGGGAACATCGGGGAGGTCGTTGGCGATCTCCCCGAGCGCGTCTTCAATGCGCGCGACGATCTCCGACTCGGTGCACAGCTGGCACTCGAGCTGCTCCCGATCGCCGATGGTCTTGCCCTTGTGCTGGGTCGAGAGCGTGTACAGAAAGCCGGGCTCTTCCCCGCGAAGCTCGCGGACCACAACCTGGATCGTCAGGTCATCGGGGCCACGTGCGGGCAGGATCCCCGCATCGCGCAGGACCACGTCGCCGCGCTCTCGCACACGCCGCTGAATGATCGGCCCCGCCTCACCAACGTCGCTGGTGTCGATCTCGATCGAAGCATGGCGCTGCTTCGCCTCGGTCTGCGCGGAGCTCGTCGACGGCGGGGCCTCGGCCCCGAGATTGCTCGTGGCCGTGACGAGTAGACCGCAAAGTACTGATCCCAACATCTAGTCTAAGTCCTTTCTTCGCCGACACATCCGAACCCAGCCTTCGGCCTCCGCGCTCGAGAGCCGCGAGCCAGTCGCGATGCACTCGTCCCACCGCGAGAGCTCCATCAGGGCCTTGGTGCGGAGTCGAAGCCGTTCGTTGTTGGCGTCGGGCCAGCACGACTTGCGGGCGGTGTAGCGGAGCGCGCCCGCCCAGTCATGGTCCTGGCGAGCCTGACGTGCCTGCTTACGCGTGCGTGCGCAGTCTGTGGCGGGGACCGTGGGCGCGTCGGCTGGCGGTGCCGCGACGGGCGGCGGTCGGGTGGCGACGGGTCGCTTCTTGGGGGGCTGGGGCGCGGGGGTGGTCTTCGCTGCGCGGGGGGACGGGGCGTCGGCTACTGCCCCCGTGGACTCGCCGCTGGCCACACCGTCCGTTCCTTGGTCACCGTGCGCGCCGAGGTCGGTGAGCCCGGTTTCTCCGCTACTCGCGTTCATGGGCGTGGGCGGCGGTACTTCGGTGAGAGGAGTCGACGGCGTTGGCGTCAAGCTATCGCCGCGCGTCGGGATCGTGGTCTTGGGTCTGCGGTCGCTGCCGCTGAACGACCACATGACGGCTCCGCCTCCCGTGACGACGAGCGCCCCGAGGACGAGCCCGCGGAGTCCACTGCGGGGGGAAGGAGGTTCGGGGACCTCAAGCTCGGCGAGCGTGGGGCCCGTGGCAAAGCGGACCGCAGGAGGGGTTTGCTCGCGCATGCCTTCGAGGCACCGCTCCAGCGCGCGCACGACGTGGGTTGCGGTCTGGGGTCGCTCGCTCGGGTCGCGTGCCAGGCATCGGTCGATGAGCGCCGCGAAGTCGGCGGGGAGGTCTTGTCGAAACTCCGTGATCGACGGGGCTTGGCGATCGATCTTGGCGGCCATGATGGCGCCCATGTCCGCCGACTCGAACGGAGCACGTGCGGCCAGCACCTCAAACGCGATCCCGCCCAGAGCATAGATATCGAATGCGGGCGTGGCCCGGCTGCCCGTGGCCTGCTCGGGAGCCATGGCGGTAGGGGTGCCGAGCACCTGCCCCACGGCGGTGGGGCGGCGGGCGGTCGCCGTGTCGGCCGCGATCCCGAAGTCGAGGACCTTGATGATCTCCTGCTTTCCGTGGCGCGCGAGCATCACGTTTTCCAGCTTGAGATCGCGGTGGATGATTCCCCGTGCATGAGCGGCTTCAAGGGCCCGAGCGATGCCGAGCGAGATACGGCAGGCTCGCTCCACTTCCATTGGGCCTTGTTCTTGGATCTCGTCGAAGAGGTCGTTGCCGTCGATGAACTCCGTGACCAGATAGGGCTGGCCGTTGTCCAGGTCACCCGCGTCGAGCACCTCGATGATGTTGGGATGGCCGGCCGCGCTCGCGGCTCGTGCCTCGGCACGGAAGCGGCGGGAGATGCTTGCGTGGTTGGCCCAATCGGAGGCCAGGACCTTCACCGCCACAGCGCGTCCTACCGTGACGTGCTCACCACGATAGACGATGCCCATGGCACCGCGCCCAAGGACGTTCACGATGCGGTAGCGGTCCGCGATGATGTCACCGGGTTTCGGCTCGTCGTCGTCGGTCACCACCGTGTTCGTCATTGACACTCCCCAGGCGTGAGCGGCGGGATGGCTCCCGCACACGTGCCGCTGCAGCAGTCGCCCGCCGATGCACACGTGGCGCCGTTGGGCTCACAGCACGCACTCGTGTCGTATTGGCAGCTGTCGTCGCAGGTCAGCACGCCGACGCCGAGGTCGAGGTCCTGGCACGTCTCGGTGCCATTGAGGTTGGTGCCGTCGCAGGACTCGCCCGGATCGACCTCGCCGTCGCCGCAGAACGGAATACCGCCGTCGCTGCTGTCGGTGGCCACTTGGGTCGTGTTTCCCGTCGTGGTGTCGGAGCCGGTCGTGGTCGCACTCGCGGTGGTGTCGCTCGCCGATGCATCACTCGTGCTCTCGTCGGCGCTCACGGTCGTGTCGCCGTCGGAAGTCGTCGAGGCATTGGCCGCGGTCGAGGATGCGCCGTCGGGCTGGTAGAGGCACATGCCGGGCGGTTCTTCGGCGGTACAGCCGTTCTCGCCGCCAGGCGCGAAGCAGATGCTGCAAAATGGCTGAGCTGGATCGCGGGCGACACAGGTGGCCGCGCCGCTCAAGTTTGCGCAGTGCTCGGCGTTGGATTGCGTGCACCCGCCGGGTAGCGGAGCGAGCAGGAACACAACCGTCGCAATGCGAATCGTAGAGGACATAACCAACAACAGCAGGCTAGCGAGCCCGTGTGGTGGTGTCGAGGGTTACACCGCCTTGGCAGGATCCCTTACATTCGAAGTCCAACGGCGAGTGATCCACATCGCTACATTTTGACTGTGGCCGACGGGTCGCTGGGGCGAAAATCCTCAGCACCCGCTGGTCGGCTGTGCGGTGCGAAACTGCCCGGGCACCGTCAGTGTAGGGCTCCAAAACCGTGCGTCCGTTGCGTGCTTCTCGATGAGTTCGAGGCGGCCGTCGTGGTCGAGGTCGAGCGCGATCGTTGGACGGAGCGCTGTATCCCAGGCCAGCGCAGCGATAGAAGATGTCTGCGGGTCGATCGAAGCCATGAGCTGTGCGGCATAGCCGACGCACACATCACCCACACTTGCGGTGACCACGATTCGCGAACTTCCGTGCAGCGTAAAGCCGGCGAGCGATGGTCCATAGCCGCCGCCTTCACGATGCTGCATCCATTGCTCGGGGGCGGCTGCGGTGACCTCGGCCGCGAACCGTTCGGCATGAATCCGCGCCGTAGGCAGTTCCGAGAACGTCTCGATTGCGCCTGCGTGTTGCGTCGCATCGATCGCGAAATTGGTGGCTATCTCTATTGGAGGGAGATCGCGTGCTCGTGCCCACACGACATCAGCACACTCTTGAGGACTGTCGAATGTTGCGGCTAGATACACCGAGCCATTTTGTTGCGAGTAGTACAGAACCTCGGGATCAACACTATCGCCCACGCTGAGAGGGGCACTTTGCTCCGCGGGGGGCCACGGCTCCAACGCAATGATGCTCATTCCCACAACCGTGGCTGTGCATGAGTGTTCGCGTGCTCCCATGAGGCTGAACTCGCGACCTGTCAGTGCACGAGCCTGCGCCGAAATCAGGGCGTCGGGCGCGGGGCGACCCACGATCGCGGTGTCCTTGGTGAGCGCGCGGACGGTTACGGGGCCTTCGGTCAGCGTATGGGGCGAGGGCAGCGGATGGAGCACACCGTGCAATTCGCCCGCCGCTAGCACGAACATGAACTGCTCGGGTGGCAGGGGGTCGCGGCGTAGCTCGTCGTCGCAAAACGTCCTCGGACTCGGGTCGCAATCTCCCTCGGCGAACTCTGCGATCCCGTCGGCGCACAACCTTCGACACGTTTGGCCCTCACCACACTGCGATGCGTCGCTACACGATGTGCCGAGGGTCGAGGCGACGCTGGGGGTGGTGCTCGCCGAGCTCGCGGTGTGGTCAGGGGCAGCTACGGCGGGCGCTCGGGCGCAGCCGCTCGCCACGAAGCAGCAACAGAAGGTGGTTGCCAAGCGGTGGGAGCGGGGCACCATCGTCATCGATCCTAGTACGATCAGCGACGGCGTCGACCCGCGGCGAGCAGCCCAAGGCCGAACACGCTCCACACCACCCCGGGCAAGCGAGGCTCCCCGCTGCGGCAGCTGCACGAGCTGTCGTCGCCCACGCCGCCCGCGGTGTTGGCATCCGTGTCGGTCTCCGCGTCGCCCGTGCCCGATCCATCGGCGCCGCTCTGGCTCAACGTGCTCGGTCCCGTGCCGCCTCCCGTTCCACTGGTCGCAGAGTCCGTGTCCCCCGCCGTGTCGTCGATGCCGTCGCTACCGCTGGGGAGCGTGCAGTCGTTGTTGCAGTCGTCGCCGTCGACGCGATTGCCATCGTCGCACTCCTCCACGCCCGACTGTGTGAAGCCATCGCCGCAGATCGCCGCGACGCATGTGCTCGTGCAGTCGTCGGTGTCATCGTCGTTGCCGTCGTCGCACTCTTCGACACCTTCTTGCACAAAGCCATCGCCGCACGTCGCAGGCGCACAGCTCGAGGGGCAGTCGTCGGTGTCATCGTCGTTGCCGTCGTCGCATTCTTCGACGCCGTCTTGCACGAAACCGTCACCGCACGAAGCCGCGACACAGGTCGAGATGCAGTCGTCGGTCTCGTCGTCGTTGCCGTCGTCACAATCCTCGAACGGATCAACCGAGCCGTTGCCACAGCACGAGACGGGGATCTCGAGCATCGCGGTGGTCTGCGCCATTCCGTCGTCGAGAACCGCTTGTGTGTAGATGAACGGAGTCTCTCCGAGGACGCGGCTGTCCACCGCCGAGGTGAGCGGGATGTCGGCAATCGTGAAATCGGCGATGCCATCGTCGTCGATGTCGATCTCGGCCTCCACTGTGGTGAAGACCTCGTAGGATGACCCCGCGATGTCGGCCGCGTCGCATGCGAAGAAGACCGTCTCTCGGAAGCCGTCGGGCGTGTCGTAGCCCCACGCATGCGCGGCCTGCTCGAGGTCGCTGATGCCGATGAAGCGGAGCGTCGCGCTCTCAGGCAGCGTAACGTCTGCGACGGTGTCTCCCTCGCGCACCGCGATTGCGCCGTTGTACGCGACAAACTCGTCCGTCGAGGGATCGCCGTCGGTATCTCCTGTGAACACGTAGTTGCCCGCGGCGTTGATCCCCACGAGGTCGAAGACATCGAAGTTGTCGCCATCGCCTGTGGGGTCGAGCTCGCGGGAGACGATGATGTCGTCGACGGTCAGCGCCGCATCGCGATCGGTCGGCTCGGTGAAGTTCACGACGTTGATGCGGTGGGCATCGTCCTCTGAGACGGCGTAGGAGAAGTTGATCCCCGTGGTGTTCGTGTCGAGGGTGAATCCGTCGAGGTCGTCTCCCCCCGCGAACAGAAGCTCGGCGGAGGCGATTGTGCCGTCGGGAGTCCGATAGAAGCCGCGTGTATCGGTGGCGCCATCGCCACCGAGGTCGAGTCCAGCCACCCAGTAGATCGAGCCGTCGGCCGTCATCGAAGGTGACGAGAGGAACGAGAACGTCGCACCGTCGATTCCTGGGGCGGGGTCGCCTGTGGCGACCAGGGCACCCATGTCCGTGTAGAGCCCGTCGAGACCATCGATGTCCACGGCGTAGACGAAGTTGCCCATGCCGTTGGTGTCCATCGCGAACTCGATAGCGTCCAGGACCTGCGCCGCGTCGTCGCTGCCCAACCAGACCACGGCATTGTCGATCGCGACATAGTGATCGCCATCGTCGAGGGTACCGACGTACGCGGCCTCGCCCGCGGTGTTGACGTAGGGGACGTTGATGCTCGCCACCGCCGCGCCGCCCATGGGCGTGTCGCCCGTCTGCATGAGGATGCGGGCGGGGATCGGTGTCGGCTCGCCCCCTGCGTGAGCGTCGGCGCTGGGCAGCAGGGCGATGGGGCTCGCCAGCGCGACGAGCAAGCCGAGGCGACGAGTTGCGAGACGACGACGGGGCGGGCAACAAAAGCTATGCATCGACGGCGAAGATACCGCGAAGGTCTCCGACGTTCAGCGCAGGAGCCACTCGATCACGCTGCCACCAAACAAAGTCTCGATGGCGATCCACGGCAGCAACCCGAACATGCTGCCCAGTAAGAATGGAACGAAGCGCACCTTTGATACACCGAACAGGAGCTGAAGCGGACCGAAGGTGAAGAACATCAATCGCAGCAAAAACACCGTTTGAAAGCCACGCAAGGCCAGTCGCTCGTCGTAGCCTTCGAGGCGCTTGGGGATACGCTCCTGCACCCACGAACGACCCACAAAACGGGCAAAGCCGAAGGCGACGCACCCAGCAATCACGGCGCCTGCCCACGATAGCGGTAGTGCCAGCCAGGGATCCCAGACGAGCGCCGCGGCGATGATGAACACGTGCGAGGCGACGCCCAGCGGCTGTAGGGCCGCGAACGCGCCGAGGAAGATGAGTGGGCCCCAAAAGCCCGATGCACGGAGCTGCTCGCGTGCTTGCTCGGGCTCGATATCCGACGCGACCACGGCTGCGATCAACGCAACGTAGAGGACGGCTAAGAGAAGCCGAGCGCGGGGGAGCTTGCTCAAGGCGGGAGCAACGTAGCAGCGTGGCCGCTGCCGTCCACCGTGCGGCGTCGGGTGGCGCCAGACAACGATGGCGCCCCGACCGCGGGTCAATCGCGACCGCGGCGTCCGGGGCCGCGTACCGTGCTTGCCATGATTCACCCCATGTCTGGGCGAACGCTGATAAAACGCCCCGCAACCGATGCCCAGCCCGCGCAAGTCCTCTGGCCCCGCTGCGGTGCCGAAGTTTAACGGCACGGTTCCTTCGGGGGCCGCGGAGCGTGCCGCCGAGATCCATCGGCGCCTGCGCAAGGCTCAGCCCGCGCCGCAGGTCGAGCTCGATCACAACAACGCGTGGGAGCTGCTCATCGCCACGATTCTGGCCGCGCGTTCGAACGACCGGATCATCAACGAGGTGACGCCCGCCCTGTTTGCGCGCTGGCCTACCCCGGCCGCCTTGGCGACGGCGCCGCAAGAAGCGGTCGAGGTGGTGGTGAAGCGCTCAGGCTTTTTTCGGAACAAGGCCAAGGCGATCCGCAAGACCGCGCAGGCGGTGGTCGCCGAGTTCGGGGGCGAGGTCCCCAGCACGATGGCGGAGCTCATCACGCTCCCCGGGGTCGCCCGGAAGACCGCCAACGTCGTGCTGGCCTCCGTCTTTCGCGTCGGCAGCGGGATCATCGTGGACTTGCACGTCACGCGGCTCGTCGAGCGTTTCGGCTTCACCGCCGACAAAGATGCGAAGAAGATCGAGGCGCTCTTGTGTGTCTTGTTTCCCAAGCGCTCGTGGGTCGACATCGGTCATCGGCTCGTGCTGCACGGGCGCCATGTCTGCACCGCTCGCAAGCCTCGCTGCGAGCACTGTCCGATCAACGAGGTCTGCCCGTCCGCTGCCGCGGAGCCGATCGGTGGCTGGACGGCGCGGGCCCGCTGGGAACAGACCCTCACCGAGTCGCGCGGCACCGTGGACACGCTCAAGGACTAAGCCGTGCGCTGGGCAGGACACTTGGTGACCGCGCTAGGGCCCGCGCTCGCAGCCGCAGCGGCGGCGATGCGCTGGTGGATGCAGGGGAGCGGCAACGTCTACTCCGATGCGCAGCACGGCTACTATATGCCCGATCGTGATCTGGGCTGGCGGTTCGTGGAGGACGGACCGATCTGGCTCGGCCTCGATATCGTGCTCGGCCTCCTGGCGCTGACGCTGCTCGTCGCCGCGGTGGGCTGGTGGCTCGATCGTCGTGGGTCCACGGCGAGCGGCCCCAAGGTGGGGCTGTGGGTCGCCGGGCTGGCAGCGCTCGGTGTGCCCGTGGTGGCGTTCGCGAGCGGCTCGGTCCCCGACGACGCTCGCGAGCAGCGGCCCGAGTCTTCGGTCATCGCCCCCACGGAGGGCATTGGCGTGAGCCTCCCGGGGCTTCCCGCTGGCGAGTACGTGGTGGCGGCGGACCCTGCGTTGTCGACCGTGGTCGCCACGGTGTCGGCCGGCGGCGAGGAGTTCGAGACGCGCTTTGCTGACGTCACGGGGCGTTTTTCTGGAGCGCCGTCGGAGCTATCGCAGCCCTTTTCTGTGAAGGTCGCCGCGGATCCTCGGACGGTGGACACAGGGGTCGAGCTGCGCTCCAAGCATGCGCAGGAGTACCTCCAGGTGGAAGCGTTCGAGTCCATGGACCTGGAGTTCTCAGCCCTGAACGGCACGACGGCAGCCGCCGACGGGGCGGTGTCGTTTGCGGCCGATGCCTCGTTGACCTTCGTGGGCGACGCGGTGCCAGTCTCGGTCACGGGAACGCTACGTGTGCTCGACCCCGACGCCCGCGCCCGCCTTGCGCTCGAAGCTCCGCATGCCATCGCCGTGCACGCTTCCTTTTCGCTTCCTGTGGCCGCCACCAAGTTGTCGGCCCATCAAGGTGACTTCAGCGCGGACTCGATCCCCATTCGGGTTGAGCTCGTGCTGGTCTACGCAAAACCCCACACCTCCGAGGACTAAGAACCATGTTGCGACTTACCAAGACGCTCCTGTCCGCCTGCATCGTAGCGGGCCTCGCCACCGTTCCTGCTTGTGACGACAAGAAGGGCGACGACAAGAAGGCCGACGCCAAAAAAGACGACGCCAAGAAGGATGACGCTAAGGCGGGCGACAAGAAGGCGGACGACGCCAAGGCGGACGACGCCAAGGCCGACGATGCGAAGGCCGAGGCGCCCGCGGGTGGCGATGCGCTCGTGATCACGGCGATGCACAGCCCCGCCAAGCCCACCGACCCCGTGATCTTGACGGTGGCCGGCCTGACCGTGGTGAAGGCTGAGTTCGATCCGACCAACCTCGAAGGGGGGACGGCCGAGATCGAGATCGACATGGGCTCACTCGGGAGCGACAGCTCCATGCGCGACGACCACCTCAAGTCGCCCGAGTATCTGAATGTGGCGGAGTTCCCCAAGGCGGTGGTCTCTGTGTCCGACGTGAAGAAGGCCGGCGAGGGCTACACCGCGACGCTCGTGGTGAAGTCGATGGGCAAAGAGGTCACCTGGGAGGCGACGCCGTTCACCGTGGTGGAATCCACCGATGCAGCCGTGAAGATCTCCATGGACAAGAAGTTCAATCGCGGCGACTTCGGCATCGGCAAGTCCGAAGGTGACAGCACCGCGCAGGAGCTTGCGGCGGCCGTAACCCTGACGCTGAAGAAGTCCGGCTGAGCTGCGGACGACCTTTCATTCGAACAAAGGGCGGCCGCAAGGTCGCCCTTTTTCGTTGAGTCGTTGTGTGGCGGCCTACTGGGCGCCGCGTCCCTGGACCCACAGCACCAGGTTGCCCAGCAGCTTGGCGAGGTGCTCGCGAGTGTCGGTGTCGACGAGGCGGCCGTCTTCGAATTTTCGATGGGCCGCGGGCACGAGAAACTCGGGGTACGGAAACACCTCGGAGGCCATGCCCAGGAGCACAAGCTTGAGGTGGGCCTGAGCGCGCACACCACCCATGGCGCTGGGCGAGGCGCTCACCACCGCCACGGGCTTGCCCGCGAACACCGAGCGATAGGCGGGGCGCGAGGCCCAATCGAGGGCATTTTTCAGCACGCCTGGGAGCCCGTAGTTGTACTCGGGGGTCGCGATGAGCACGGCGTCGCAGGCCGCGATGGCGCCCTTGAACTGCTCCACGGCCTCGACCTCTTGGCCGCCCTCGAGCAGGTCGACGTTGAAGAGCGGGAGCGGGCCAAGGTCCGCGATCGCCAGCTCCACTCCTTCGGGGGCCAGCTCTTCCGCGGCCGACAACAGGGCACGATTGAGTGAAGCGCGACGCAGGCTGCCTGGGATCCCAAGGATTTTCACGACGGCCTACAGTAGCCAATCCTTGGGTCGTCGAACAATGTGCGCGGGATATTCTGACCGTGACACAACCCGTGAGCGCACGGCCGAGGTCACAGCACGAACGGGATGATGGCCTTGCGCTGCGGCGGGTAGTCGCTGAATTTCTCCTGGTACCAGCGATGATTCGACAGCGCCCGCGGTCCTACATTGGCCGCGGTGTAGAGGGCGAACGCGAGGCCCGGGAGCGACCAGGTCGCAATCGCCCATCCCGTCCACTCGAGGATCTCGCCCAAGTAGTTGGGGCAGGAGATGTACTCGTAGAGCCATCCACGCGGGATCTTGTAGCCACTGTCGCCAGGCTTGCGGAGGTTGAGCAGGATGCGATCGGCCTTCTTGTTGATCACATAGCCCGCTACGAACACGCCGACCCCCGCGATGAACCGCGGGTCGGTGAGCCACTCCACGGTGTAGTGCCCGAAGTGGGAGATCCAGCGTGCGTTGATGTAGGCGTTGAGCGAGTTGAAGGCGAATCCCGAGCCGACGACGGCGAGCGGCATCGCTTTTTTGGAGCGCAGCAGGAACGGAAAGATGAACGTGCGATGCACGTAGTGCACCTGCCACAGCCCCAGCAGGACCAGCGGCGCCAGCTCGAGGCGATGTTGGCCGAGCATGAACACGCCGCAATAGACGAGCACCGCGGGGCACTCCATGAGCACCCACGCCACCGTGCTCGGCACGCTCGTTCCCCAACCTCCTTTGTAGTGGCGGCCGTATGGCGCGCGCACCAGCGACAGGACCGCAAACGTGGCGAAGGCGAGGATGAGCTGCGCCCAGGTCAACAGCGAATGGAGTGCAGCCTCATCCATGGTGAACCTCTGGGGCTAGGCCGCGTGCACGGCTTGGTCGCAGAGCGCCCGGGCCTGGTCGGTCTTGGCCTCGATGTTGCCCGCGGCCAGATGCCAGGCAAATGTGTCGCGCAGCGTCTCTTCAAGCGGCCGAATCGTGTGCCCGAGCTCGGACTGCGCCTTGGTGGAGTCAAAGGCGTGCTGAAGCTGCAACGGGATCAGCGACTCGGAGGTGTACAGGGGCTCGCCAGGAATGACGCGGCTGGCCAGATCCATCACAGGGGCGCCGAGCTGTGCGAGCCAGCGCGGGGCATTGATGGGCGGCGGGGCTACTCCTGTCACCCGCTCCACGGCCTCGGCCAGCCCGGTCAGCGTGGAGTAGCGCCCCGTGAGCAAGTAGCTCTGTGCGGTTCGACCACGCTCCGCCGCCTCGATCATCGTGGTCGCAACATCGCGCGCGTCCACGAAATCGTAGCCGCCGTCGAGCAACGCGGGGAGGCGGCGACGGTAGAGCTTCAGCAGTACCTGCCCCATGCGCGACAGCTTGAAGTCGTACGGGCCGATCACGCCCGACGGATGCACGATGACCGCGTCGAGGCCATCGTTGGCGATCGCCTCTCGCACCACGGCCTCCCCCTGCGCCTTGCTGACATCGTAGGCGGGAGCTTCCCCCTCCTTTACGCGGGGTCGGGTCTCATCCACTGGTTGGTCCCACGGCGAGTGCGAGAACGCGTGCACCGAGCAGGTGTGAACCATGCGCGGGAGCGAGGCTCGCTTGGCCGCGGCGACGATCTGTCGAACACCCTCTACGTTCACCGCGTGCACGAGGCCGTTCATGGGCCCGACGATCGAGATCTGTGCGGCAAGGTGGTACAGTACGTCCACGCCGTCGAGCAGGGCATCGAGGCCTTCGCCCTTGATGAGGTCGCCGCGCGTTATCTCCACGGGCAGCCCGTGAAGCGAGGGCGCATCTTGTTCGCGGACCAGCGCTCGAACGTGATCGCCCCGCGCAATGAGCTGGCGTGTCAGGCTCGAGCCTAGGTGACCCGTAGCTCCTGTAATTGCGACCTTGGCCATGATGGCGGGATGGTACGCGCTCACCCGCCACTCGCGAACCGCGGGCTCTGCATGCCTGCGTCGGTTCGCTCACCCCGTGCGGCAGGGCGGCCCCAGCCTGCGAAGCGTCGATCGCGGGGCACCCGCAGGCACGCACTCCCCACGGCGCTTGAGCTACGCTGCCCTGCGCGATAGTTTTCGGGCAAGAGATGAGTATGGGTCGAACGAAAGCCAGTCGCTACGACATTCCGCCCTACACCCAGGGATGGTTTCAGGTCGCGTGGAGCAAGGACCTGCGCCGCGGCCAGCTCAAGAAGGTCCGCCAGTTCGGCCGCGACTACACGCTCTTTCGGGGCAAGGACGGCGAGGTCGGCCTGCTCGACGATATCTGCCCGCACCTCGGCGCTCACTTCTCGAGCGGCGGCTGCGTCAAGGGCAACTCCGTTCAGTGCCCGTATCACAACTGGAGCTTCGATCGCACGGGCCAGTGCACCGAGATCCCGTACGCCAAGAAGATCCCCGTGAAGGCCAAGGTCGGCGCGCACACGGTTCGGGAGCGGTACGGCATGATCTTCATGTACCGCAACCACGCGGGCACCGACCCCGACTACGACCTGCCCGTGATCGACGGCTTCGATGCCAACGAGTTCACCACGCCGCAGACGTACGAGTTCAAGATCCGTATCCACGGCCAAGACATCATGGAGAACTCGGTCGACAGCCCGCACTTTTGGGCTGTCCACGGGCACGCGATTCCCGTCAACGAGTTTCATGAGGTCGACGAAGACCTTCGCATCACCCAGACGACCTCCGTCGATCGCTTTGGTCAGAACCTAAAGTTCCGGCTCGAGTTCCACATGAAGGAGCCCGGGTTTCACTATGTGCACTTTCCCCAGCTCCCGGGTGGCGCTACCGCATTGGTGTTCTCCTCCATCGTGCCCGTGGACGAGGAATACACAAATCATCGCCTCACGCTGCGGGTTCGCAAGAGCCGGATACCTGGCTACTCACGGCTGATCCGCCGCTTCATCTTGTGGCAGATGATGAAGACCTACCACGAGGACATGGAGATCTGGGAGGCGAAGGAGTACCACTCGCGCCCCGTTCTTTGTGATGGCGACGGCTCGATCATGAAGCTGCGTCGCTGGTACTCGCGGTTTTACGATCCCGTCGAGAGCAACGAGCGTCGCTCGCCCTCGCTCGAAGTTGTCTAGACGCTGCACTACGTGCGCCAGAATCGGCGCACGTTGAGGTCTTCGCCGAGCTCGACTACGCGGCCGAGGTCGTCCGCGACAAGGACGGACATCTCGCGCATGCGCAGCTGCATGTGTGTGGCGCCCTCCAGGCGGAGTCGTGGGACCTGGTGCTCGGCCGTCAGCGTGTCGAGCGATGCGCTGAAGATCTCGATGCTCTGTTCGTCCGCACCGAGCACGAGTCCATCGCTGGCCCGCGGCATGAACGGCCCCGTGCCGCTGACCACCGCCGTCACCACGCGGTCGGTCTTGCCGAGCCCGAGGTAAGACGAGCGACGCGGGCCGACCGGATCGTAGGTGCGGGTCACCACATGGGCCTGTGGGCTGACGAACGTGTCGGCCAGTACGGGGCGCATCCCGTCGGGGATCGTCAGATGTCTGCGCTGACGCAGCACGGGACCGTTGGTACTGAGTTCGTAGCGCCACACCTCGAGGAGATTCTGGTCTTCAACGTCGAGGCACAGGACCAGGTTCTTAGGATCGCGGGCGAGGGCGAGGATCGGGTGCTCGATCTGGCCTACACGCCAAAGCGCCTCGAAGCCGGGACACTGGGTGTCCACGGCGACCACGGCATCATCGGTGGTGACAAACCAGGTGGTGCCATCGAAGGAGTCGACATGGCGACGGAAGCGAGCATCACACCAGCGGTGCGCACGACCAGAGACGAGATCGATCTGGGTCAGCGTTGTCGTCTCACCGCGTCGGATGAGGCCTATCGCACGATTGCCGCAGTCGCCACGCACCAGCCTCTGCACGGGGTGCTCGTAGCGGCGGAGGACTTTTCCGTCGGAGTCCAGTAGCCGCATGCCCGCATCACCCAGCGCGACCAGCAGGCGACCGTTCTCGAGAACGAAGGCATCGGTGGCATGGATGAGTCCTCGCTCGTGCCGCGTGAAGATGCCCGAGCGGGCGGGAGTTGGGCTTGTGGGCTCGGGTACGGGGCGACCATGGGCGTCCGCGCGCAACAGCGGATCGCCGAGCTTCTTGATCAGCGCGTTGGCGGCTTCGGGGCGTCCGGTCGCGTGAGCGTCGTGCAGGAGCCGACGGGCAACCGCACATCCCAGTGGTCGTGTGCGGGCAAGCGTTGGCTCGGGGAGCGTTTGCCAGGCGTCGCCCAGCACCCCGCGAAGCTCGAGCGCCGCGGTGTCGTCGCGTTGGAGCAGCGCGGTCACGGTGGTGTGGACCTCGTCGTGGGCTTGTTGCTCGGTGCCGAACAGCTCGAGCTTGCGGGCGAGCAGTCGTGCGCCCGGCCGGCCACCGAAGTCGATCGCCAGGTCGAGCCAGTGCCGCGCGAGATGTCGGGCAGAGTGCACGGGCCAGATCGCGTCGATGGCCGCGGCAAGGTCTCCCGCGCTCGCGAGTCGGTCGGCCCAGAGCACCCGCAGGCGCTGCGCAAGCTCGGGGTGGTTGTCTTGCAGGCGGCTCACGGCGTCGGCGAAGGCCCCTGTTCGACGAGCGACCGCGGTTGCTTTCCCGGGCTCGCCCGCCAAGAACCACAATCGGATCACAAGGCCGGCTTCAAGGTCGCGACCCTCGGCGATCTGTGCGGCCAGGGTGTACTTGCCGTGTCGCTCCAGGAGCGCGATGCCCTCTGCGGTCTCGCCGAGCAGGTCGAGCAGGACGTACGCGGCTTCTTCGATGCGGCCTTGAGCTTCAAGGTCGCGAGCGGCCTTGCGGTAGAGTTCCTTGAAGCGATCGTAGAGCTGGTCTCCGAGGTTGAGCGAAGTGCTCGGAGCCGCGGACTTCATCGCGGTGAGACGCAGCTCCGCGCGCGGGGAGGGGACGTGTAGTGATGGCGGCTTGGTTGCGCCTGGCAGAGCACCGAACGGAATCGCGTGGCGGAGGGCTTCGTCGATCTTGCCTTGCTCGAACATCTGGAGCGTGCGCTCGATGTACTGCGCTTGCCGACGGCCGATCAACGCCGACAGCGGCGACGCCACGATGAAGCGATCGAGCATGCGGCGGAGGAAGCCCGGCTTGCGTGGTGCCGCGGGAGCCGTACCCCCCGACGAGCCTTTGCCGTGACCGGCCCCGCCTTGTCCGTCACCGATCGAGCGCTGGGGCGGCATGCCAAACCATCGCGCGAGCCACTTGCCGAGGACATCGGCCACGCCAGGGACAGGGCCACCCGTGACATGGCCGGCCGCCGCGGAGCCTGTGCCTCGTGGCGGACCCTTGGAGGTCGTCTCGAGCGCTTCGAGTAGGGCTGCACGGTCGGCGGCCTTCGGTGGAAGCGTGTCGCCGAGGATGCTCCCGATCTCCGTTGCCACACTCGATGCCGCGAGGTGTGGCTCGGCCGCGGGCTTGGGCGGGGCAGCACACGCGCAGCCGTCGATCGGCTTGAAGTGGGAGACATCGATCCAATCGGAGAGATCGACGGGGATGAGTGAGTCGGCGGGGCTGATGTGAGCGTGGCCTTCCTTGCCGAGCACGAAGCTGTCGCGCGGCGGGGCCAGAGCCGCCAGCTCGTCGTCGCGCAGGGGCAGCGCCACCCAGGCGTTGTCACGCCGCTGCACCGCGAAGCCGACGTTTTGCTCGACGATGAGCCAGCGCGGCGAGGGCAGCACCAGCAGATATCCGTCGGGAGCTCGCAGTACGCTTGCACCCTGTTCGTGGTGCAGCAAGACGCGGCGCCGGGCTTCCTGCTCGCCTACGACCGCGGCGGGGAACCAGCGGGCGTCCACCCGCACGCGTCCCGCAAACATGAGCGCGCGGGGACGGATCATGGCGTGTTCCTCCCGTGCTCGGGGGCCTCGAGTCGGAGCAGGCGCTGCTCGCTGCTCACGTTGAACACCTCGAGCGCGCCGCCCTTGGTGAGGGCAACGACGTGCTGGCTCAGCGGGTGGTAGACGACCTCGGCGATCGGCTCGGCGAAGCGGTACAGCGGCACCATGGCTGACGTTCGGACGGCGGCAATCGTTCGAGCGTCATCCGTGATGACGATGAGCTGCGGCTCCTTTGCGTCGTATCCGCCCTTGAGGCCCACACCGATGATCTTCTGTGTGGGCCGCTTTAGCGTGGTGGGCGTCTCGGCCGGGAATCCCCACAGGTGGACGTGGTCTCCGTCGATGTAGGCCGTGGGCACTCGCTGGGTGCGTCCATCGATCTGGCTGAACCAGACGTTGTCGAGGGCGGAGAGCGGCACCTCGGGGATTCCGCGGCCGCCGTGGGAGTTGGCCCGCACACCTTCGTCGCTGCGGGAGACCCACAACACGAGCTCTTGCGACAGCCGAGTCAGGCTCTGGCACGCTCGGTCGACGAGCTGGATCTCCCCGCCCGCCATCAGCGGTGGAGTGCCGCGGGCCGTGATCGTCAGGCGCCAGAGCTGTTGTCGATGGTCACGGAGCAGCGCGGAGAAGCCCCCTAGATCCGCCCGAGTGACGAAGAAATCGATGAGGCCTGTATCCTCGAGGAAGAAGCTCTCGGGGCGTTCGATTTTGGCGTCGACCACCGTGGAGATCGTGCGCGGTTCGTCGTAGCTCCTCTCGAGCACTCGTATCCCGCAACCGCGCAGCAGAAGCTGTCCAGTCCTTGGTACGAGCTCGATCGCAACCACACGGCGTTGGTAGAGGTCCGCGGCCAGCAGGCGACACATGCTGTTCTTGAGGATCTGTCGGGTTCGCCCCACGCGGTCTCGCCTGCGATTGGGGACGTGGAGTCCATTGATCCCGCCGTCGGCCCGCGACAAGAACAGGCGACGGCCATTGGTCGCAAGCTGCCCGAGCTGCTGCGGTACGTTGTCGACGATCCCGGCCATTGGATCGCGTGGAGACGCGGCCGCGAGCGGGGCTCGGAAGATCCGCAGGGCTACGTCGTCGGGCGGCATCGGCAGCTCGGCGGCGCGACCGATCGTCCCGCGCGGATGAGCGTGGAGCTGCAACGTCCGAGGAGACGCGTGCGGCCCTTCTTCGATGGACAGAAGGTCGGCGTCGAGACCTCGGGCGAACATGCTTGCGCTCGGGGCCGCGACCACCCACGCATCTCGTCCGTCGACGTTGTCCAGAGCCGCACGCCACGGGGTCGGGTCCGACGGTAGCGGCGCCCAGGTACGCGCGCGAAGCCAGAGGTTGATCGACGCTCGGTCGACCTCGTGTAGGACACACGCGGGATCTTGGGCGACGCCAAAGCGAAACTCTGCCCCACCGTCGAGCGCACGCTGGTGCAGCACGACGAGCGCGGCGATGTGGGCGAGGCGAGGGGCGCCGAGCTGGTCGGGGCCGCAATCGAGGATCGCGACCGAGGTCTTGGCGCCCTGCGGCTCGCGGAAGGCTCGGGCCAGGAACACGTGCTCGCCCGCCGTCGCACGGCGAAGAAATTCATCGGGGGCTTCGAGGGCGATGGCCCACTCCGAGAGGAGGAGGCGCTCGTAGTCGCGGCGACGCGTGAGCCCATCGACGCCGTCGGGATCGCCCGACAGCGCGGTCTTGGGCACGCGCAGCGGTCCCAGCACGCTGCGGAGGTTCGACAGCCACGGGCCGAGCTGCGCACGGACATCGTCGCCGAAGATCTGCAGCGGCGTCCGCCACGGTCGCAGGGCGTCGGGCAGGGTGCTCATGCGAGCTCTTGGCGTAGCTCCACGAGCGAGGGGCGGTCGGGAGCCCGGGCGTTGGCGACCGACAGCAGCCAATGCCGCGAGGGGTCGACCACCACGGGGAGGCGTACGTCGGGATGGGTGCGGCAGATCGCCTGAGCGAGCGCGTCGAGTGGCACGTCGACATCGACGACGCTGGGGAGCAGCAGCTCGCCCCGCCGCACAAGGTAGACCGCTCCATCGATCCAGGGCAGGTCATCGTGGACAGCCAGCAATACCGCGGCCTCTGCGGAGATCACCAGGCGCCGTGCGGAGAGTTCTTGGTCGGTCAGCAGAAGCAGTCGATCGACGAGTGCCCCGATGAGCGGCGCGGTGACTACAAGCCCCACCAGCGACAACGCACCCTGCACGTGGCGGGTGACGAAGCTCGGCCGCAAGCGCTCGGTGTTCATCACGGTTCCAGGGGACTACGATAGCTCCGCGATGCGCTCCACCACCCGGGGACGCAGGGCGGCGAGCGACTCGGGCAGCGCCGCGGGGTCGAAGCCCGCGTCGATCTCCCTTCCAACGCCCTCCAACCGCAGCCGCAAGCGATGGCGCTCGGTGGGGTCGTCGGTCATGTCCTCGGCCAGCAGTGCCTCACCCATCGAGCTCAGCCGCTGCGCACGGGCTTGGGGTCCCGCGGAGGCGTTCTCAGCCGCGGCGGGCAGGGCCGCGTTCTCGGCTTGTTCGAGGATCGTCCGCAGTAGGTCGCGGGCGCGGTCTTGATCGGAGGGGCGCGGGATCGCGAAGATCAGAGGCCACAGATCGCTTGGGGTTGCGGCTTGTCGACCATCGAGCACCGTGGCGGCGGCGACAAGGCGCTGGATCTTCACGACACGCCGATCGGAGAGCTCGATGCCCGCGCCGCGCAGCACCCGAATGGCCTCGGCCAGCGACACACGGACAGCGGCGACATCGACTTCGCGGGTCGCGGCGATCAACGCGTCGAGGTCGGCGAGTGCCCCATCCTCCGAGCGCTCCACCGCTCGCAGAGCCCAGCCCGCCTCCAGCAAGTCCTCGAGGTGCGGATCCCCGATCGGCTCCAAGAAGAGGTGGAGCAGGAAGCGATCGGAGAACGCGGCGAGGCTTGGATCGTCGGGCAGCGCGTTGGAGGCCCCGACACACACCCGAAGTGGGCACCGAAGCTCCGTGTGACCGCGCCTGAACACCCGCTCGTTCAGCACGCCGAGCAGCGTATTGAGGATGGCGGTGGAGCCCAAGAAGACCTCGTCGAGGAAAGCCACATCGGCCTCGGGAAGCATGCCCGAGGTCTGGGTCTCCACGACTCCCTGCCGAAGCTTCTGGAGATCGACGGGCCCGAATATCTCCGCGGGCTCCGTGAAGCGGCCGACGAGGTACTCGAAGTAACGACCACCGATGCCGGTCGCGACGCGACGAACCGCCTCCGACTTCGCGGTCCCGGGTGGTCCGATCAGCAGCAGGTGCTCGCGGGCGACGGCGGCCAGGAGCACGAGCTGCACCGCGACTTCCCGCTGAACCAAGCCTGCGCTGGCGTGTTCGATGACGGCGCGGAGGTTGCGTGAAGCCGCGGAGAGGTTGGCCATTGGCCTGTCTGCATACCATCGACGGGATGGTGGTGGCGCGCCTACGTCACGCGGCTCGCTGGATCCTGGCGAAAAAAGCCCTGCATCACCGCGTACAGATCGGGGTGCTTGCGCTTCATCGTGGGCCCCTGCTCGAAGAACTGCTCGGTGGCGACCGCGAAGAACTCCGCGGGACTCTCCCCTGCGTACGCGTCCAAGAACGTGCGGCGGCCTTTGGCCTGGCGCTCATGAAGCTGGTGCCAGGCCGCCTCGAAGACCTTCACCCACTGCGCATAGGTCTGGCGATCGGCGAGCGGCGGAACTCCATCGGCATCGCCCGTGAGCATGTCGAGCTTGTGGGCGAACTCGTGAAACACGACGTTGTGGCCATCGCGGGCATTGGCCGCTCCGCGGCGCACGGCATCCCACGAGAAGATGAGCGGCCCGCGGGTGAACGCCTGGCCCAAGATGGGCATGCCCTGTGTGGTCGGGGCGGTGTGCACCGTGCCAAATCCGCTGGGCGCGGGCGGGGCGACGATGGTGCTCGGATACACCAGGATGCTCTCCACGCGGCGATACAGATCGTGGTGGAGTTCCAAGATCAAGATGCACGCTTGGCCGGCTATCGTGACGCGGACCTCGTCGTTCATCTCAAGGCCGCCGAGTCCTTCCCAGCGTTTCTCGGCCACGAAGACCTGCGTTAGCTGGTGGAGCAGGTCTTGTTCATCGGCGTGGAGATCTTTGTAGCAGGCGAGGTTGTCGGCGAGGATCGTGGGCCACTGCGCGGGCATCGGCTCGGCGAGGATCCGCTCGCGACGACGTCGGCGCAGCCAGTCGAAGAACATCGGCTACCCGTCTGCCTTGGTGGAGGAGGACGCTCGGCCCACGATCGCCATGCCTGCGAACATGGCCGCTCCAAACACGAGCGCGCCGCGACCAAGGCTGGCGAGCCCGACGACGGCCGGCCCAGGGCAGTAGCCCGACAAGCCCCAGCCAACCCCGAACAAGGTGGCGCCGACGAGCAGAGGGAGGTCGATGTCCCGTCGCGTGGGTAGCTCGAAACGGGCACTGAACAGCGGGGTGGAGCGCCGAGTCGTGAGCCGAAACGCGGGAGCGTAGACCGCGATCGCACCCACCATGACGAACGCGAGGGAAGGGTCCCACTGCCCGAACACATCGAGGAACGCGATGACCTTGGCCGGGTTGGTCATGCCCCCGAGCGCAAGCCCAAACGCAAACAGCAGACCGGATAGGAACGCGACCGAGCGGCTCTTCATGGTCACGCCCCCGACAGGTGGTGGGTGAGGAACACGGTGATCGCGGCCACCGTCATGAAGATGCACGTGGAGGCGATGGAGCGACCCGACAGGCGCGAAATGCCGCAGACCCCGTGGCCGCTCGTACAGCCACCGCCCACGCGAGTGCCGACGCCGACGCACAGCCCCGCGAACGCGAGCATGGGCAGGGACGCGGGCGAACCCGAGCCGTAGACCTGCGGGGCGAACAAGAGGAGCAGGACGCCGCCGCCGAGCAACCCGCCGAGGAACGCGGCTCTCCACCGTCGCTCCTCGCGATCACTGCCGAGCAGGCCGCCAACGATGCTGCTGATTCCCGCGATGCGTCCTTGGGCTGCGAGCACCAGAACACTCGAGATGCCAATCAGCACGCCGCCGAGGGCGGATTGAAACGGGGTGAACTCGAGCATGGCTACTTGTGGTGTGCGCGGGGAACGATCGCGCATGGTTTCGCGGTACTGTGGTGTGGAGAGTAGCAGCCCGTGGTTCAGAATCGATCGCGATGGAACGGCTTTGGTCTTGGTGCCCACGCAGAGCAGGTGCGGGCGGACGACTTTCTGGCGGCCCTGTGGGGCGAAGGGCCATCCTCGGTCGTCCCCCTCGTCACCGATAGCGCGGAGGATTTTCCCACGGGTCAGTACGTTGGACCGTTGGGCTTGCTGACGGCCGATCAGGCGGCCGCGGCGGCGACGTTGCTCGACGGCAGCGGGGCTCACCTGCAGAGCGGTGCTCTCGTTCAGCGCTTCATCACCCCGCACAACGACACGTGGGCGTCCCATATTTGCGACGTCGGTCGGGTGCAGCGGGGGTGGCGGCTGCGGCCGATCCGAAGCGGAAGGCGGGCGGGTCAGACCGCGATCCATCCCGCGGTGGATATCGGAGGCACCCGCGGCACCCCGATTCACGCGATGCGCAGCGCGGTCGTCGAGCACTCGGGGATGAATGGGATCCGCTCAGGTTTTGGCGAGTGCGTCCTGCTCCGCCATGTCGATGGATCGACCTCGTTCTATGCCCACCTCGATCGGCGCCTGGTCGGGCGTGGACAGCTCGTGCAGGGCGGCGAAGTGATCGGACTCATGGGGCGGACCAGCCGGGCGGCGATGGCACCGACCCGTGAGCGTGAGCGTGGACGCGCTCCCGATCCGCGCGGCCAGGGGTTTCCGAACATGCCCACGCATCTGCATATGAGCATTCACGGCGTTGGGGTGCGCCCCGGGATTGCCCACGGACCGCGCGCGGCGACGGGGACCCTGCCCGCTGTCCCGCCGCGTCGGCGTGCGGTAGCCGCCTATGGGGGCGCGGACCTCATCTCGATGGCGACCGATGCGACGGGAGGCCCGATCAACGAGCACGACTGGGGCATCGATCCCGTGGCGTATCTCGCGACCGTGCCTGTGCAGCTGTTTGCCCGGCCCGTGTAGGTGTGCGGCCGGCTACGGCGGAGGCCTGTGTCGGTGACGAGATCGATAAACCCTGGCAGGATCGCCCGTATGGATTGCTTGCCACGGCTTTTTTCCTTGCGAACCTCCGCGCCCACGACGGCGGTGCGCTCGCTGTCGGCGCTTGCGCTCGCCATCGGACTCGCGGGTTGCCAGGGCGAACAGTCGGGTGATGGTGACGGGAGCTCGGGTGGCACTTCGCCCAGCACCGACACCCAACAGGATTCGGACATCGAGCTCACCTCCGACACCACCGCCGAATCCACGGGTCTCGACACGACCGCGGACACGACCGAAGGCGAGGACACGGGGACCGACTCGAGCGGCGGAGGGGTGACCTGCGAGACTCCCCAGGAGTGTGCCGATGCGGGGGAAGATGCCGCCGCGGCCGAGCTGGAGGACGTACGGGAGGACGCCCGCGCGCTTCAGACCTTCTTGGTGGAGATGCCGCTCGGGGGCGACCTGCATCATCATCTGTCGGGGTCCGTCTACGCCGAGACCTATCTTGCGTGGGCATACGCGGACGGTGATTTCTGCATTACGCCGGGTGCGTTGGCGCTGTCGACGAGCTGTAGCGGCGGCAACCTTCCCGTGCCCACGGGGCGCCGCGAGCTCTATCTGGATATCGTGCGTGCGTGGTCGATGTTTCAGTTCGTCCCCAGCCCCAGCGAGAGCGGTGCCGATCATTTCTTCGCCACGTTCTCCAAGTTTGGGGCGATCTCAGGCTCGCAACACGGGCGCATGCTGGCCGACGTCAAGCGCCGCGCGGCCAACGAGAACGTCTCCTATATCGAGCCGATGCTCACCTCCAATTCCACCGCGCGTAGCTTGGGCGAGAGCACGTGGGCGAGCCTCGGCGGTGGCGCGATGGGGGAAGAGGACTACGCTCCGCTGCACGCCGCGTTCCTCGCGGCGCCGGGTTTTTCGGCCGCGCGGGCACGGCTGGTCGACGACGCGGACAACAGCGAGAACATCGCCGACGCCGAGCTCGACTGCAATTTCGGCGAGCCCCAGCTTGGGTGCAGCGTTGTCACCCGCTACCAGGCGTACATCTCGCGTAGCGGCTCCGACTCGGGAATCTTCGGCCAGATGGTCGCGGCCTACGAGGCCGCGATAGTCGAGTCGCGGATCGTCGGCCTCAACCTGGTGGGTCCCGAGGACGGGTCCGCGGCCATGGCCAACTACGATCGGCTGATGGCGATGCTCGGCTACCTCAACGGCTACTACGAAGGCTTGAGCCCGCTGCGGCTATCGCTCCACGCGGGAGAAATCACCGAGGAATCGATCCCTGGCGGCTACGCGCTCGACGAGACGCAGCATATTCGCAAGGCGGTAGACATCGCGGGGGCCCGAAGGATTGGGCACGGCGTGGATGTCTTGCACGAGGGCAGCCCCGCCGAGCTTCTCGACCAGCTCCGCGACGAGGGAGTTCTCGTTGAGATCTGCCTGGCGAGCAACGACATCATCCTCGAAGTCTCAGGGGTGGGTCATCCTGTGCACGACTACCTGGCCGCGGGCGTGCCCGTGTCACTGGCGACCGATGACCAAGGGGTTGCGCGGTCGAGCATGGCGGCCGAGTTCTTCCGAGCCGTCGCCGACCAGGGCCTCGACTACCTGGAGCTCAAGGGCATGGTGCGGGCCAGCTTGGAGTTTAGTTTCCTGCAAGGCGATAGCTTGTGGGCCGATTATGGCGCGGGCGTTGTCGTCGATGCGTGCGCCCCGATGGGAGGCGAGACGGTGGTCTCCCAGTCCCCCTCGGCCGAGTGCCAGGCATTTCTCAGCGACAGTCCTCGGGCCACCGCGCAGCTCGACCTCGAGGCACGGTTCGAGGCCTTCGAGGGCTCGTTCCTCGCCGCCGAGTAGAAGCGGCCTACGACGCGAGAACCGCGTCGATGCTGTCGGCAAACAGCACGCGCTCGACAAAGCGGTCGAGCTGCTCGGGCGATGCAGAGACGACCGCCTGTAGCTGCTGCTCCGACAGCTCGCCAAACTTCAGCGTGAGCAGACGGACGACCGTCTGGGTGCGGCCTTTGGCCTCGCCTTCGGCGCGGCCTTCGGAGCGGAGTTGTTCGGCGATGGTCATAGCGGCGACCTCTGCGG
>WURV02214275.1:0-25783 GCA_011762755.2 Epimenia babai
AGAAAAGCAGCTTTGGAATCATCTCGTATCTTTCTTCGTTGTGCTGCCATCTGAAAACTGTTCTTCATAATAGCTGCAGGTCAGCAATGCACATACCTGCAAAATAAATAGGGGGTAATCAGACATTTTTGCATGATTATTCGTGTTTTAATAACAGGTGAAGGTGTATCTTTTTTTCGACTTTTAGTCCCAAAGCTGTATCGATTGTCTCAGGTAGCCTTTTAAGAATAAGGTTATTTAAACGTACTGAATTTGGGTGTGATTTTTTGTTATGCGAATGGCTATAGGGTATTCCGTTTTGGGTTTTTATCATAGCGGATGACCCTTTGGGTAGGGTTGCTATATCTTATCGACCTATTATATCTTAGTTACTGTAAGGTGCTTTTAGATTTTATTGTTAAGCTGTCCATAGCTGCTTGCGTATCTGCCCATTTTTGTTTTTCGATTAAAACAACTGGTGACTTCTTCAATGAGTTGATATAGTGCTTCAGATTCTAATAGTTATTACTGTATTTATGCCTTGTTAACCTATATCCATTTATTCGTGGTTAATTTATTTCAGCATTGGTCACTAAAAACGCTACTCCTTCCAAGTTCAATATTCCCATATTTTAGATGTTGTAACAGATATATCAACTGCTATTCGCATATCTTATTTTTCAAGGCTAACATCAACCTTATTTTTCTATCAGGTGTTTCTTTTTCAATGGTGGTAACAAAACCTTTAGCCTCTGAAAGCTTCTTTATAAGCATTTGCAAATAGCGATGTCTTGTTTTTCTTCTTTTGTAATGGTTTGCTCAACTTATAAATCTACAGACTGAGAGGGTGCTTCTTTTTGAGTAGGTACTATGTCTAGCCCCTTTTACTGGATGTCTATTTCGAGATGCCTCAATAACTTTATCACAAGAACTACTATTTGGCTTATAGAGAGTGTACAATTAGCATCATTTTTCACCTAAATTCTGTTAGTAGTGTCGCAGTTTTATTGCTCCTTTTGTTGTAGGTGTAGTTGTTGCCTGCAAAAGGCATCTAGTTCTGAAGGGGTAAGTGGCATGGTCTGAGTTTGATGTAGTTTGGCAGCAAAGGTATAGTATGCGGTTACCGTACCTATGTTCTGGCCATCGGTATCGCTGATTTGGCCTGTAAAGCACAGCAAGCGTACCGGATCGTACTGTCCAGATATTGTACGATGAGTGCATAGGCCTGTTGTACCTGTTTGGGGAACTCCTCTTCGATAGATTGATAGGCCTTATTGATAAAGGCTTTATCTATAGTTGGCTGTTGATCTTGTGGCATGATGGCTTCCTTTAGTTGTTTGTTTTTTTGGGTCATCTATTAGATGGTGCGTTTACAAAAAGTATAGTGTTGCTGGGTCTCTATTGTGGTATAGAGGTGGTCAAAAGGCCCGGTGAACGAATAAACGTCCACCGGACCCGTGCAGTTGGTGCCGCACCTGTTGAACATTCAGACTTTTTTAAAGAAGTAGGAATGTAATTAGGTCACCGAAGCAGTTTGTCTGTCATCAAAGAGCTCGGTGGTAAAGTTTTCCAAACTTTCAGAGAATTTGGCAAGGTTATTAATGTCTGCCTTACTGAGCTTTGTTGGTATAGTTTGGATGCTGTATAGCTTATCCAGTTTGGCAGAAAGTTCATCCAGCTTTTTCTGCTCCGCTTTATCCAGCGCCTTTGGCTTTCCAAACAAATTTTCAAGCTGTTTGTCCAGTTTGGTAAGCGTTTTTTCTTCGTAGTCTGTGAGGCGTCCATCTTCAAAAAGCTTGTCAATTTGCTTAAAAATGTCATCTGCTTTTTTCTGCTGTTGATCGGTTAGTTTTTTTATGCCAAGCAGATCGTCGATCTGCTTGTTAAGTTCGTCTGCTTCTTTTTGATCCTCTTTATTGAGCACTGTTTGTGGTTCTTGCGGGCTAAGAATGTTATCAGTCTGGGCCAATAATTGTTCAATTTTTGCTTGGTCGTCTTTGCTTAAACCCTCAAGTGGGTTTGTTGGCGGAGTTGCTGGTGTAGCAGTTTGGTAGATGCTATCCAACTCGGCAAAAAATTCCGCTGACCGGGCAATTTCTTCCTTACTTGGCTGTTTAATGCCATAAAGTTGGTCTAGTTCACCAAAAAGCGTATCCAATTGTTTTTGATCAGCCTTGGACAATTCATTGGCTTGCTGCTGCTCCAAGAGTTTTTCAAGACGGGCTTCAAAGGCTTTGAGTTTTTTCTGCTCATCAGTGGTCAGCTTGCCATCCTCAAAGAGCTTGTTGATTTCTTTGGAAATGGATTCAAACTGCCGCTCTTGTGCTTTTGTTAAAGGCGCTGGTTCTGTTTTTCGGAGGATTTGATCAATCTTGTTGACCAGCTCTGTTTCCTTTTGTCTTTCAGCGCCTGTTAGATTATCCTTGGGAACCCCGAATATTTTATCGAGTTCTTTATTAAGTGTATCCACCTTCTTTTGTTGGGTTGCTGAAAGTTGGATGGGCTGAGTATCTAAACTGCTGAAAACCTCTTGTCCATAACTGGCAAGGAAGGAATAGGGATCGGCGAACGCCCCGCTTGGCAACTGGCCGTTATTGAGGTTAACGGCCTCTGGGGATATTTCGACTATATCAATACCTTCCTGTTGAGCTCCCTGGTTGGTTGGGTAATCCAACGCATTGTTTTGTTGAATGTTCTGGGTAGCGTTTTGAGGAAGTAAAGAATTTGACTTGAGACAGGCACTGAGTCCCATACCGATGCTGTTTACCATTTTGAATCTCCTAAAGTTGATTGCACAATCTGTTTCAAAAATGTGCGGCACCGATTTTATCCTAGCAAAATAGATGCCATTTAGACATTTAAGAATGGTAGTTTGTTCATAGGGTTGCTAGATCAAGGAGTTAGTCTGTGGAAAACTGTGGGTTGACATGTTTTGTATTGGTAATTGCTGTCCTCAAAACCAGTTAACTTTCATTATTGACTTTTGTTGCTATAGCAGAGGTGTTCTGCCTAATTTGTGTAGGCACCATAATTTATAATAGAGATGGCCAGTACTAGTTCAAAACTAACTGGATCTAAAGTGGTTATTATTATTATTATTCCTTGCTCCAGGAAATGTTACTAATCTAAGTCAAGAACTAAGCTTTTTTTATTCCTATTAGACTAGCTATTAGGCGAAATAGAACTAGGATAGGTTAAGGTTTACTTTTAGTTTCGATGCTTTAGTAGCTGTTGCCTATACTAATTTTGCAAATAAAATAACAACAAGTATATACACTTGTTGTTATTGTTAAAGTCGGATAATCTACTAAAAATGCTGTATGATAGTTTTTTATAAATTAGGGATATCTGTAAAAACTCCATTGGTAATTACTATTTTATTGGCAGCATTTGCCTTATCTATTCCTGTAAATTTGAAAGTTCCTGATATTTTTGAATTTTGATATTTTGTGACTTTGATTTCTAGAGAACCTATCCTCCCAATACCTAAGGATCCGTTAGTGGAGTTGTAAGTTTTATTATTTATTTTATACGACGCAGTTATAATATTTTTAGAATCCATATTATAAGTAACAGGTGTTTTTTTAGGTACTGGGATAGAGATAGCTATAAGCTCATTGGTTGTGTTTGATAAGGATAGTACACCTTTATTGAAGGAATTTAGTTTGGTATAACGCTTCTCAACATTATCAATCTTAAAGGTTACATTTCCTCTATTTGCATTTGTCTGAGCAGGAGCAGGCTTGTTTTCATTCTTTTTGCAAGACGCTAAAATACCTATCATTAGCACTAATGCGATTAATGTAATTTTCATGTTTTTTTTAGTTTATTGATTAAAAGATAATTATCATGTATTTATATTTTCATAACTGTGCTATGACCTTAAACATATACTTATAACAACTAAAGTTGCACTTACCCCTATTTATCGTTACATTTTTTTTGGGGTAATATAAATATTGCCAGACCTTTTGTCTTGTTAGACGTAATGGGTAAAGACTTTTCAGCATGTACTTCTTTATTGTTCAGGTACTACTTGTGGTATATAACCCTGTTGTTTACTTGTAACAAGTAGGTATTTGCTATGCTAAGAAGACAGCAAGTAAGCGAATGGTATGTAAAGCATTAGTTGCGGACCTAATTGTTGACAAGTAATTTTTTCTTGCTCTCTGATCAGGTTATTGTATATATAAAGATTATATGTGTTTATGGCTTTTTTGTGTATCAACAAATGTTTTTTGTATACTAAATGATATATTTTTGAAATTTAAATGAGACAAGTGATTTTGTTAGGCAGTAGGTAGTATTTTTATCTATCTTAAATAATTATATATTCTTAGTGATTTTCAATAAAAAAGCTTTCTTTGTAGTAGCATACAAGTTAATACGGTTTGTTTTCATCAAGGTATAAAGCGCACTTAGACAAGTGCGCTTTATTGACTTAAAGTAGTACTATTGCTACTAAAGTTTTTGCATCCAATGTTGACATATTCTTCAATAAGGGAAATAGGATAGTTCTGGACCTAAAAGAAAAGCTACATTATAAGTATAAGCTAAGCACAACAAGGTGATGCATGGTTTATAACAGATGTGCTGAACAACCAAGCAGGAACGGCGGAGGTTTTACAAAGTATAAACCACATTATATAATCAGTAGCATTACAGACACAATAAGCGCTTATATTATTCCCTTATAATTGTTAATCATTAGTTATCTGCCTGTGAAACGACTGTTAAACAGGATGATAAATCCTTGAAAGACTCTATTTTTGTTCCATTTTTGTGTTACAGGTAAACACAAAAAGGAAAAGAGTTATGAAAAAGATCATTTTATTCGCACTAATACTACTTTGCAGCTCACTTGGAGCTAATGCTCAGAACGCTAACAGCGGTGCGTCTCAAACAACTAACCTTGATTTAAGCAATGCTATCGAAATCAAGTTCTACTCTAACTACTACGGTGGTACACAAACTTTAACTTTCAACAACGTAAACGATTATGCTAACGGTAAAACTACTGGATGGCAAATACTAATCATTCGTTCTAATAAAGACTATAACGTAACGGTAAAGGCTAACGCTAATAACTTCAGCTACAGTGGTGCTACTAGCCCAGCTCCAGTTATGCCAATATCTGCTCTTAACGTTGCTAACTTCTACAACGGTACTGGTGGTACAGTGGCTAGCACATTCAACAATACTTACGCACCACTTAGCGCTGCAGCACAAAACTTAATCACTAACGGTAAGAATGGTAGCTTCCGTTACTTCTTCACTCGTTATAAAGCAACTCCTGGTTTTGCTTACCCTGCTGGTACTTATACTGCTGAGGTAATATACACGGCAACACAGCAATAATGTATTAGATTAGTTTCTTTTAATGAATGGTATAATAAGCTTGACTTTTCAATTTAATCGCTAATAGTTACCATGATGTTTTATCCTAGCACTTGATATAAAAGAATCGAAATTTATAGTTTAAACAGCTAATAGGTTTTTGATTGAGGGTATGAGGCTTTATGATGATATGGAACAATTTGTAGTTAGTAGGTTCAATGTTTTGTGCAAAAAATGACTAAATGAAATTCGCATACTTTATATGTTTTTGACATATATGTAGCGAATTCATTCTTTTCTACTTACCTCCATATACACACTTTTGTACTGTATCAAAATACTTTCGCGGTGAGTCAATCAGGTAAGATTTATAAGCTATTCTTTAATAAATTTTTCTGAGTACAATACATTCATGTTTTTATTAATTAGGTTGCAAATATAGGTGCCGGGAGGAAGATTACTTATTAAGACTTGTGCATTGTGATTATCTTTAGAATATTTATGTATAGCCCCGCGATACATATACTTGCCAGTAATGTCCAAAATATGAATCGCAACTTTCTTCGTGTCATTTAACTTTAGATTAATATTAATAAGGTTGCGAGCTGGGTTAGGATAAATATAGGCAGACAATCTTGCCTTAGTTTTTGTGATAGAAGTTGTGATAGGTTCTGTATACTTTGCTAATTCATACCCAGAGTTGTTTGCTGTCTTAGTGGCAAAGAATAAGACATTTTTGAATCTAGTAAGTTGGGTAGGGTTATTAGAGACATATATATTAGGTAGAACTTCTATCTTAGAACCTGTATCATTATCAATATCATAATAGCATAATTTATTGCCTGTACTTGTGTTCGCATTAAAGAATATCTTGCCGTTGTATTTTTCTAAATTCGTAGCATATAGATTCCAAGGAGTATATATTCCTAATGTTCTATCTATATACTCTAGTTTTGTTGTATTTATATCATATGAAAATAGTCCCAGTTTTATATGTTGAGTAGTGTTAACTGTCCCTGAAAAATAGATTTTAGATTGGTGTATAATAGGTTTTTCGTGGTAAGAAATGTTATAAAATCCCCTCTGATTATTAAGTCCGACCAGAGGTTTGGTCAAGCCTCCTATCCTGTCTATGTAATAAAGATTGTATAGTGAATTACTCCGTAATACGTAATAATTCTTATTTTTTAGTCTAAAAATATTAAAACAGCCATACATATTATTATGAGGCTTTATTATACCGCTATTAATATCATATTCATATAATTTTTCAAATTGATATTTTGAATAAAAAACTTTGTTATTAAAAATAAATATTGGATACTGCCAAATAAATGGTGAAGGGCTACCGATACCATCTAGTTTTGTTAATTTTGATATACTTGGGTTATAACTATATAACCCCCATTCACTTTTACGTCTACACACCATATAGAGGATGCTATTATATGATCGTGTGCCAGCAATTTCAGTAATGAAACTATCTATTAATATAGGATGTGTAGTACTACCATATTCATAAAAACCATGATTTTTACTCGTATTTATTTTATAGATTCCTACAAAGTATACACTATTGCCTATTGCACCCATTTGCATTTTTGTTAATGGGTAAGGTGTATTATAGTCTGTGCGCACTCCATCTTCTTTTCCTGGCATAAGGTCCGTTATTCTAACAGGTGGATTAATGCTGTCTACTGACCATAATTCATAACCGTGTATGCTGTCATTAGCTATAAAGTACATTTTATCTTTAGCTGGAGTAAACCTATATGGATTAGAGTTGAAATTTGAGTTTAATTTATAAATATTGATTTTCCCATTTTGGGCATTTACATTTATGATGCTAGCTATCGTTAATGATAGCACAAGGGCAAGTTTGCTTATGTTCTTCATGGGTATATTTTAGTATTGATAATAATCAGTTAATCTTGGAATACACATCAAGTGGAAGGTTATTGTTTTAATAATTTATAATATGATGCTTGCCCATTTGAGTGTTTCAGTTTTAATAAATATATACCTGTAGGTAATGATATAGCATCTATATATGTTTTTTTATTTGCAGAGATTTTTACTATTTCTTTACCTCTTAAGTCATATAAGAATAAAGTTGTTTGCTCTGGTATTTCTTTAATAAACCAACCTGATAAAGTTGGGTTAGGGTAAACTTTTGTACTTGCTAGTTCTTGTGATGGAATACTCAATAGAGATGAATCATATTCTATATCAAGTGTTCTATCTAAAATGTTATTATTAGGATCAATGGATATGGATGTAATACTGTCTGCCCAATTAAATATTAGGCTATGAGTTGGATGTTTGAAGTCTACAATAATTACTGTATCTGTATTAGAAGCTGTTTCTAATTTTATCTCTACTGGGATATTAAATAAGCTAACAGATGGGTGCCATGATTTTTGTTTAATTTCGATGTGTTTATAACTCCCATTTTGCATCCATTTTAGGGAAAATACAGGATAACCTTCACCATATACCCATTGTCTGAAGAAGCTATCTAAGTTTTTCTGATATGTTGCTTCAAATACATGTTGTAGGTCTTTAGTATTGGCATTTTTATATTTATACAACTGTTGGAATCTCTTTGTAGATGCGAAAAACAGGCTATCAGTAGGTGCTAAATAACGTAACATATGAACTACCGCTGCCCCTTTGTCATATGTTAATCTGTTATTAAAAATTCTACCGTCATTAGTTGTATCATCTACGCTCAGTTTACCAGTAATAAATTGAAGCACATTATCAAATACCCTAGTTCGTCTAATGCGTGCGGCAGTTTTACTGCCAAAATGTTCTATAAATAATTGCTCGCAATAAGAAGCCCACCCCTCACTTAGCCATATATCTTTCCATTTACTGAAAGTAACACTATTTCCCCACCACTGGTGCCCCAGCTCATGAGCTACTACTCTAGGGATGAAAGCATGATCTCCAATGGTAGTCATCGTTTGATGTTCAATACCGCCTCCAAGATCTGATATGCAGTGACCATATTTCTCCTTATCAAACGGATATCGCCCAAATATATTAGAGAAGTAATTAACTATTGCTGCTGTAGAGTCAAATAATGCTTTACGAGCGGGTGTCATAAATGATGCGGAATCAGGTATGAAATTTTGTATAAGCATACTATCAATGCTATTATCATAATGCATTTGATAACTATACTCACTATAATTACCAATAGCCACAGATATTAGGTAGTAATTGATAGGGTAGGTGGTTTTCCACTCGTACCTTTTTTTATTTTTGGGTAGCGTTGGGATAACAACTCGCTCCAATAGTCCATTCGAGGCTACAGTTAAAGAATCATCAACGGTTACCCACATAACTACAGTGTCTATTTTATCTGTCAGAGACTCTTTACATGGCCACCAACTTTTAGCATAAAATGGCTCGCTCAATGAATACATGATGTTTGCCCCTGATAATAATTTAGAGAGATTAAGACCACCTATGCCTGATGATCCTATACCTGATCGGGCAATGCCTTTATAGAATACTTGGGCAGAGAATCTACTTCCATTTGGTATTGCTTTTTGCAGTCTTACAACTCTAATAAAACCAGAATCTTTAAAAGAGGCTATCTTTCCATCTATTTTTATCGAGTCTATAATTAAGTTTGAATCTAGTTCGAAAACATATCGAGTAAAGTTGTTAATTAGCGCTTTTGCAGTAGTAGTAACACTGCCACTTATATTGGTGGTTGTATTGTTTAGATTTAAGTTGAATTTTAAACTGATAATGTCATAATTATTTTCATCTAAAGATGCTACTGTATTTTTTAAGGCAAAACTGTTTTGTTTTATAAAGGAGCAGTGATGCTGCCCATTGCTGGTAAAACCAATAAAAAGTAAGGCTGTTACTAACTTATAAGTTAATGTTGTTTGTTTCATTAAGGTTGTGTTTTTAAATACAAATAGGTTCCACATGAATATAAATTTGAGATGTGTCTAAATGATTGCCTGTTGAAGCTAGGACTTTACACAATATCCCTATGTGTCAACTTGTAAATGGTGTACCTGTTTTTGTGATGTGTGCTCTTTTAATTGATAAAACAGCATGTATAGTGCGCTCTATATTGATGTTTAAAAGGTTTTAATGAGAAACTTTTCTTTATTGCTCTAAAAAAGAGAGGTAATAAGATTCATATTATTACCTCTTGTATCCCATATGATATTAGTTAATAACTTTACTAGAATTTCCTGTATTTTATTTCCAGTATGCTAGTCCCCATCTAGAAGATGACATAATGGATAATAAAGTTGCCTTAATATTATTTGAAAAAGAACTGTTAATGATTGTGTTTTCGATTGAGATGGAATAAGTGATAAAGTTTTGAACAGAATTTGAGTTAGTAGATTGAAATGCAGTTGCTAATACTCCCCAATAAGTATCCAAAATTTGCTTTTCAGCAACTGTAATGTATCCTTTATTGACTAAGTCTAGAGTATATTGTGCGTGTTTTTGGAGATTAGTGAATGTATTCACTCTGTATAAATGTGCTGCATTGTATGTTGAATATTTAAAGTGATTGATATCGCTTGTGGAAAAGATAATACTGTTTTCAAAATTATTCGTGGAAGTATGGTGTCTAAAATACATACAGCTTTAAGCCTAGATTGGGAATATTTTATTCCTCAAAGGAATTTTATTTATCCTAATCCACTTAAGACTTCATGTATTGTACAGTAACTAGATACATCGTTAACTGGTTGTGCCTATCAAGTATATAATGCTCTTGGTCAAAATATGTAGAACAGGAAGGAGTAATACAATTAATGACAAAATAGAAATAAGTTTAAGCGGTCTTACTAACGGGGGCTATTTTTTAAGATTACAATATAATAACTCTGCTAAGAGATACATTGTAGAACTACTAAAACAAGAATAAGCAGTTATCTGATGAGTATGACTGTTCCTGTGTATTCTACTTTGTTATTGCCCTTATTTCCACATATACCTTTTATATAATAATTGAATGTACCTAAATCCTGCATTTCGCCATTAAACCTTCCATCCCAAGCATCGCTCATAGAACTGGTAGAGAATACCTGTTGACCGTAACGGTTGTAGATAGAGAATTCACGAAGTTCAAAATCTCCTTTCATCAATATTCTAAGCTTATCATTACGTCCATCTCCGTTTGGTGTAAAGGCATCAGGTATAAATGGTATACAACAGTTATTGTACACAATAGTAGCGCTAGAGGTATCAGCACAATCATTAAAGTCGGTAGTAATAACGCTGTATTTACCATAAGGAATGCCCCTTAATTCAGATCCGTATTTTTCAGGATTGGTACTCCATCTGTACCTATAAGGTGTGGTACCACCTGTTACTTCGATAGTGATGTATGCGTCATCATCATAGCCTTCACAATCGTTGGGAACAGAAGATAGTACTACCTTTAATATATCGGTGTAGGTTGTACCAAGGTAACAGTAGTATCTTTTTCACAGTTGTTATTGTCTCTTACATAAACGGTATAGGTGTTTGGCCCTAAGCCTGTAAAAGCATTACTGGCTCCATAGGCACCGGTACCTATTTTATAGGAATATGGTGTAGTGCCGCCTGTTGCATTAAATGTGATCGTACCATCTGCTACACCATAACAATTAGGATTAGTAATAGGTAGGCTACTTATAGCCAATACCGCCGGTTGTGTCATTATTACCGAAGAATCTTTCACACAGCTATTGCTATCCTTAACATGTAGTATGTAAGTACCTGCACCCAAGTTTGTAAATGTGTTTGTACTACTATAAGCACCGGTACCTATAGCATAAGTATATGGTGACACACCTCCATTTGCGTTTACTACTATTGATCCGTTAGTATCACCATAGCATAGAGGGCGAGTGATTATGACTGGCATAATAATGGAATCGGGTTGATTGAGTACAATAGCAGTATCTAAGTAGCATTTATTAGTATCTTCTATATGGAAGTTGTGAGTTCCTGCAGGTAGGTTATTAAAAATGTTAGTAGGTGTTAAAGCATCTGTACCAAGTTGGTATCTATATGGTGCAGTAGTGCCAAATGCCGTAAGAGTAATGCTGCCTGTGCTATCACCATGGCAAAGTGCTATATTTGTTAGTATAGCACTTGCATGTACTTTTACCGAATCGGGCAATGCAATCACTGTATCTCTAGTACAGTTGTTAGAGTCTTTGATATGTATGGTGTAGTTTCCTGAAAAAAGACCGAAAAAAAACATTCGTACTACTAAAGCTGCCGGTGCCCTATTGCATACTGATAAGGTGCGGTACCGTTGAAAGCATTTACAGTAATTACACCGCTATTAAAGTAGTTGCAAGGAGGTTGCTGTAAGGTAATATTTGCATCAAGTCTTGCAGGATTAAGCAGTATTATCGTTGTGTCTTTAATGCAATCGTTACTGTCTTTAATAGAGAAAGTATAACTACCTGCTGATAGCCCTGTAAATACATTAGTAGAAGAGTAGGAGCCTGTGCCAAATTTATACAAGAAAGGAGCTTTGCCTCCTGTGGCAATTACTTCTATATTACCATCACTTCCACCCCAACAAGTAGGCGTTGTAATGGTAAATGCAGGCACAATAGGTGGTGGTGGGGCAATGGTTATAACAGTATCTGTGAAACATGCTGTATTTATAATTCTAAAAGTATATGTGTCCGGAGCTAAACTATCTATCAGGGCACCTGTAATTCCTGTAAAATTATGTACTGTTGTTGTGCCTTGGAATATTGAAATCGTCTAAGGAGAAGGCATTACAGAAGGAGTCATCGTGAATACAGCCTACTTTGTACAGGTAGCAGGACTGTTAAGCGTAAAAGTCATTTTGGGCTTAGGCAATACCACAATAGTATAAGCAAGTGTCTGCTTACTGGATAGTGGACAGCCAAAGTCGGTATAAGTGATGAAGAAATTATAAGACCCAGGGGGTACATTAGTAACGTTCCAAGAAAAGTTACCAAGTGGAGCAGTAGTGTTATTGTTGGTGACTACAAAAGATGCACCGGCAGGGAGTCCTGTAGCTATTACATTTATAGAGTCTGCATCTGCATCTGCATCTGTCGGGTTTGTTTTGAAATTGAAAAAACCGGCTGATTGACAGGCGCTGATAGTTAGGCTATCTGTAAATATAGTACCTGTATTATTGCTTGATATTTTTCCGCCCGGAGGGTTATTGTTACAATTGTTTAGTACAACAAATGTCATTTCACGCATACTAGTACCAACAAGTACACCTCCTCTATATTCATTCACTTTTGTAACTATCAGTGAGCGTTGCACTAAATTGGGCGTGAAAGCCAGCTGACCATTAGAGTTATTGAGACTAAAAGTACCTGTTGCTGCAGCTAAAGGAATAGTAGCAGAATAACCTGTTGCATAGGTTACCGTTCCGATAGAAGTAAGACCGGGTACAAGATTACAGGTAAGGCTATCTCCATTTGCATCTACCGTGCCTGGGTTATAGCTTGCTGCTTTGTTGATACAGAAAAAAGGTGTAGGTATTGTTGTATACGTGGGGGAAGAGTTTGGAGCTACAGAATTATTTAAAGTAGCTTCAAGAGCCATATATGTACTTGACAGTATCGAAATGTTTGAAATAGAGCTACTACGCCCTGGCCAAAAGTCATTAAATTTGAATGTCCAATTGCTAGAAGTAGCATTCAATGTAATATTACCGGAGTAGATAAAGCGCTTTACTCCCGGAATACTACCTCCGTTGCAATTAGTATTATTTATCTGTGTAGAACAAACTGGTGTTACCTCTATTCCAGATGATGGTGCTTGTATAGATGAAGATAAGGGTTCTATAAAAACTACTACCGTTAGATACTCTAACAGTAGGTACTGTTGTTGGTAAGTATGGGAAGGCAGTACCTCCGCAGTCTCCGTATACCACTAAGGTTATCTTATAAGTAAGCCCTGATACATGGGTGTAAAATAAATCTCCGCCATAGATATGAGAAGCTTTAATGGATGTGCTTATTAAGAGGAACAGCATAGTAGTGACTAAAATCCTCTTAATGTTTAATATTGTGGTATTTTTTTACTAAAAGTTTCATATAAAGCTCTTAATTTCACTTTTAGAGCAATATACAGTAAGATATTCGCATTAAGAATATCTTACTTTGCGTATGGTTATTATAACTTTGACAAAAGCAATAATTAATTTTCATCGAGCCGAATAGCACTAAAATGACTGATACGTTTTTAGATGCTAGATTGAAAAATTATTTATTGATCAACAATTTCACTGTTTTAGTAGTTCCATTTTGTTCAAGAGTTACAAAATAAATTCCAGTTCTAAAATTCTCCATGCTTATTTTCTTTACGTTTTCTCCTTTTTTGCTTTGATACTTTATAATAGATAGTTTCTTTCCATAGATGTCAGTAATTTTTATGCTTGTCAGTCCGCTGATATTTGAATGGTAAGAAATAAATACTTCCTTGCTTGCCGGATTAGGGTATAAGTTGACGTTGAGTTGGGTTAAGTTATTTTGTTGAGGAATTGAGGTTGTAATAGGTTCTGTATACTTTGCTAGTTCATGTCCAGAATTATTTGATGTTTTAGTAGCAAAAAACAGAACGTTTTTAAACTTGGTGATTGAATAAAGATCACTTGGGTAATTAGCATTAACGGTTACTTTTGAGCCTTGTTTTTTTGCAGGGTCATAAACACATAACTCAAGACCTGAATCAGTTGCTCCTTTAAAAAATATTTTATTATTATATTTTTCTAGAAATATTGGTCGAAAATTAGAAGGAACAGAATAGATTCCTGCTGGATTGACAATTTGGTCAAGTTTATTGGTCGCAATATCATATACGAATAAACCTCTGTTATTTGATGTCCTTATTGAAGAGTATACTTTTGAATCATACTCAATATTATTTTCATAATAATAGGTATACCATGATAGGTTAGAAAAATTAACCAGAGTAGGGGGTGTTGTTCCTTGAGTCCATCGGTATAGCATATAAGGATAACTTATATTAGTAGGATCAATACAAATAAAACGTAGGTTCCCATTTAGAGTAAATACATCAAAATACTCAGCTATCCCAGGTACCGTACGATAACTCCTTGAATTGATATCATATTCATATGTATTTCTTGATCCGTAAAGAACATAGTATAGCTTGTTGTTTATAACTTTCAATGGGAAATAAGTCAATGTCATTCCTGAATGCATAGTATTAGTATGCAACGGTTTCAGTTTTTTATTTATTGGATCATAACTATACAGGCCGCCTTCGTTTTTCCGCTTACACATCATATAGAGCTTGTTATTGTGATTTAAAAACATAGTAACCTCAGAGATAAAACTGTCTATGAGTATAGGTGTTGTTGTGCTACCATATTCATAGAGCCCTAGTTCTTTCCCAGAACTTGTTTTGTAATAACCAACAAAGTATACACTATTACCAATTACCCCCATTTTTTTCTTTTCCAATGCTAAATGCTTAGAACTAGGATAGTTGACGTTGATGCCATTATCTATACCAGGCATTAGATCTGTTTCTCTTACTGGTGGGGTAATACTATCTACCGACCAAAGTTCGTAACCATGTATACCATCGTTTGCGATAAAGTACATTTTATCTTTTGCTGGAGTTAATTTGTAAGGGGTAGATTTAAAATTGGGGTTTAGCTGATATATCTTAACCTTGCCGTTTTGAGCATTGGTATTTAAAGAATAAAATAACCCTAATGTAAAAATTGGAAAAGAATAGATAATGCTTTTTAGATAGTACATAACCTTTAGATTTATGAATTAAAACTATTACTAGATAGAGCTCAGGCTCTAGATATACTCTGCTAGTTTATTAGAGCTAGAGGCATTGAACTTAAAGGTATCTGCAAGAACATTAGGATTGCATGATATCTTGTAAATGGTTATGTCTTTTTTGTTTGGGGCCGTTTTGCCAAAGTGCTAAAAGCAAGATGTTTAAGCGCTTATTTAATTACTAGCTTTTGTGTAATGTTAAGATTAGGCTGTTTGTGTTGTATAGCTAATTGATATACACCCTTTCTTAAATGGTTTAAATCAATAGAGTTTACATTTTTACCTCTATATACGGTTTCTCCAAACATATTGTAGACAAGAACGAGATAGTCTCTTGAAATATTATCGGGAAGTGACAGCATTATTTTACCTGAGCTGGGGTTGGGGTGAATGGAAATATTTATCCTTTTTTGCGTTTTGTAAATATTTGTCGTGGAGGGACAGATTGTATAATACCCAATATTAGGTGCTCCGTCATTTATAAATTTATGATGAGGAACATCATAATCTGTTGATCCTACAAGAAGGTTGAAGCAAACGTCATTATCAAAAGAAGATAGTTGTGTAGAGATAATGTATTGGTTGGTATCCGATTTTATGACATTTACTGCACTGCCAGTAAATAACGCACCTTCATATAAACCAAAATATCCTGAGCCTTGACTATTTTTTAAAACAAATAAAGCTTTGTCATATTTCATCGAAGTATTGCCATTTCCCCGCCAATATTGACCATCACTGATGTTTTGGTTGGTATCTATTGCGAACATAAATCCTTCATCTTTATCCGTTTTTACATTATTATATGTTTCAATTTTAAACCAAATACTATCAAGAGACTGGTCTATTACATATTCTATTTTCTTTATGTCTGCATGCTTATTATTAGCTAGATCTTTAGGGTCATTTCCTAATAGGTTATAACTTTGAGCTAAGATGTTCTGACAGGTAAATAATATTAGTATAGTTAATGCCTTTTTCATAAAGTGTTAAGATTGAAATAAACGCTATATATTTACACATCGGTAGGTTTAAAGTCGTATATGAACATTGCAAACTTGGTAATAGGGGTGACAAGTATGCTAATAGGATAAAAGACATTTAGAGATGCCGGAACTATAAAAATTTTATAACCATATGGTAGCATTTGGCTACCATATGGTTATATGTTATTGTTGCGATTAATGTTTAATCAATAGTTGCTCTGTTTGTATATTTTTATTTTGTTCAACTGTAATAAAGTAAGTGCCAGAGCTTAAATTTTTAGTGTCAATTGTTTGCTTATTATATCCTTCAACACTAATATGTTTTACGTCAGTTATGGTTTTGCCAGAAATATCTGTCAGTTTTATTCTAACAACACTTTCTTTACTTAAATAATAAGAGATATCTACTTCGTTATTTGCAGGGTTAGGGGTAAGTTTTAGATGTAATTCATAACTAGTATTATTAATATTTCCACCTACTGCTTTTTTTCCAATAGGGAAAGTTTTGCAGCCAGGCAGTTCAACCGGCTTAAAACATATTACCTTTCCTGATTGGTCAAGGAATTCGATAATAGTGGAAATAGGGTTAAGTGATAAATTACAAATAAAACCTGTAGTTAATGGTGTTTGCCCGAGTGGGGGAATGGAACTCATGACATTTATACCTTGCATGATTATATCTCCGTTTAGCCACCTGATTGTATAAATGTCATCGCAATTTAAACAAGCACTTTTGTTTAATTGAAGCTCATAGCAACATTGATGTAAGAAAGGATTAGTATTTGTTAAGTTGAGTTTTAGGGCGTCGCAACATGCTGTTGAGGGACAAGAAACTGTAACACTTTTTTCACAAAGTGTATCTCCACTACTATTTACAAAATAGCCAGTAAATGTTTTTGTTTCTCCAGGAGATAAGCAATAAGGATAGGTGAAACTGCTTGTATATCCTGATCGAGGAGGTGTACTCATCAGTATTACATTGGCTTTAATTCCTACAATACCACAGTTATTAATATGTTCTGGAATTCCAAAGAAAATATTCCCTTTGCAATCTTCACCTAATAAAGGAGATGCTTCATTTGTAACTTCCATGTCATCACAACAATTAGAACATTTAACGTTTTCATTTTTAGCACAGATGATACCACCTAATGAATCAAGGAACTCTATACGTACTGTAATACTGCTTCCATTAAATGTACTTTTTGGTACACAGAATTTAAGTGCCATAGATGGGTTGATACCTTGACCACTAATAGGTTGTTTTTTCAGGATATTCATATAAGCTTTTGTGTTTGCAGAATCGATTCTGTATACACGAACTCCATAAAAAGGGCATTTATAAGGGGGGGATTTGACATAAAAACAACAAGTGTTAGTATTAGTATCTCTTATGGCTACAGTTATAGGTGTGTTAGGATCCCATTTAAAATAGGTAGAGCAATCACAACTATTAGAAAAACAAGATTGAATAGTATCAAGTATAGTACACATTACTTGACCATTAGGATCCAGGTATTCAGTAACAAGTATCTTTTGCCCATTGATAAATTCATTCTTAGAAATACAAAAGTCGAGACTGCCTCTTTGATATGTTGTACGTTTAAACATATCTCCTCCAAAATATTGAGCATAAACCTTATGTGGGAATGCTTTGTCAAATATTTTAACACCCCATGGGACACATCTAAAAATATCAGGACCAATGTTTTCATCCTCAAAATGGTAACAGCATGAAGAATCAGTACTTCCTTTATAAGTAATCATATTATGACCGAATGTCTCTAAAGCACCTTTTTGAAATATACCTTCACAACTATTACAACAGTGTTTAATAAATACATCTACAGTATCCGTTATTGTGCAGAAGTCATGCCAGACCTTAGGTGTTAATGGGTTCCCGTCTTTATCTAGGCTATCACTATAATTCATATAAACAACATATTTACCTGTTTGTTGTGCCGTTATAATACGCCCTTGTTTTGTGCTGCCATTTGGCAAAAGCCATTGATAAGTGATTTTACCCAATGGGTCGTTAAATAATGTATTTCCTAAAATAGCACTATTACATGCTGTATCAGGATCGGGTTCATTTAAATAGGTAACATAATGAAGATTTAAACCAGTGGCTGTAGCAGCTGTAAATCCCCACCAAGTAGTATCTCCTAGGTCATTACGAATATCTCTGTTAAGTATAGCACGAGGGTTAGACATATCGTCAAAAAAGACTGATAAATGAGATGTATTTGGGAAAGCATTGTCATTATCCGGTTCCCAAAGAATACGAACCTTATGACACTGATTATCTTCGATATTTATATTAGTGTTATTCGCTTGAATTGGACCACCTATTAAACTCTTTCTCATTCCATTACTATACATATCCCCATTAAGAAATATATCTATATGGTCTACCTCTCCAAAAATAGATTGAGTGTCAATATATATGGAATTTGTAAAGAATGGGTTATAATAAGTATCAAATTCGATATTTATTGATGGGGATAAGTTGTGGTTATTTAGGCCTGAAAAACCAATATAGCCTCCACCTGCACCAATTGGAGTTCCATTTGTTATGTTGGGGTTCCTTTCCGTTTGGAAAGAAAAAGCAATTCCATCAGCTCCTTGAGATCCATTTATTGACTCTTGTCCAAAAAAAAGATAAAAAACTTTATCAAATCTATTATTTAAGTCAAAAACATCTGCATTCCATATCGCACCTATCTGGTTATACTGTTCAGGAGTAAGTATATAATATGGTCCTTTTTGGTGGTATGCCGAATTATATATGGTGTTTGGCTGTGGAGGAGTAATAAAATTATTTTGTGCAATTGAAGTAGTACTAGCAAAAAGCAAGAAAAGCAGGATAAAGATTGAATAACGTTTCATGTTAAGCTTATATTTAAGGTGACAATAATGCCTGAAACTAGCTTAACTCTATTAGTATTTTATCTGGTAAACTGTAAATAGCCACAATGACTTTGCCTATGGTATGTTACACTGTCTATAAAAAGATAGAACTAGTGAGAATTACTATTTGAGCCTATTATTATAGCTTAATTATTAAAAGCCTCTTCAAGGTTATGCATCATCTCAAAGTTTATTTTTCTTGGTATGATTATATCGACTACTGTCCCTGTTTGGTTTTCATGTTTAATGTTTGTGACATTTATACTATAGTGCTGATTTAATAATAATTCTAAGAGTTCTAATCGTTGCTTTGTTAATTTCATGCCATATGATTTTTTTTAAATATGTATTAGTTTTGCTTAAGTCTATTCCAACACCATTGTCTTTTATTGTAATTTTAATACGGTCTGTATCTATAGGAGATATTGAAATGTCAACCAATCCTCTCTTTTTAGATTTTATGCCATGCCAAATGGCATTTTCAATATAGGGTTGCAAAATCATATTGGGTAAATAAATATCTTCTTTTTGTAAATGATCTGATATGTTGATGTTAAAATGCAGTCCTTTGCCAAAACGCAGTTGCTCAAGAGATAAATAGGTTTTAATTCGGTAGATTTCTTTATTTAGAATTATAAATGCATGTTGTGCATCTTCTAAAGTTATTCTAATAAGAGTAGCAAAATCTGCTAAGTAAGCATTCGCTTGTTCATAATCATGGCTATTAATAAAATGCTGTATGGAATTCATACAGTTAAAAATGAAGTGAGGATTTATTAATGCACCTAAAGCTTGTTGTTTTAAATAGTATATTTTATTTAATAGTAAAGATTGCTCCCGTTTTTTTGTTCCTTTTGAGTAATCTTCCTTTTTATAATTATCAATAAAACACCTATTACAGATAATGTGATAAATATTTGAAACCATAACATACTCCATATAGGAGTAGCTTTGTTAATACTTAGTTGTTTGTTCTGACTCCAAGGGCCGGTTCCAATTCTTGCACTAATAATAATATTTGTTTTGCCATATGGTAGTGAAGATAATTCAAGTGAATTTGCATTTGTGTAATTCCAGTTATTCTGCTTTTCTATTTTGTATTTATAGTTGATTAGATGAGGGTTTGTAAAATATAGACCGGAAAAGTTAATCTTTATATTATCCACCTTATGAGACAGGTGTATAGATTGAGGGTATTGGAATATGTTGCTATCTGTTATAGCTGAAGTTATGTGTAATATAGGTATGTTATTGTTTTTTATAGTTGAAATATCATTTATTATATTGAGCCCGCTAATAGTGCCTAGAAATAGTTTATTGTTTAGTCTGTATATAGTGCGAACTTCCATAGGGTACTCTTGAGGTAATTGTTGAATCTCAAGGGTTTTTAAGTTTATTTTGCTGACTCCTTTTATTGTTCCAACCCATAGCTGTCCTTCAGAGTCTTCATGCAAACTAGTACAATTATTGTGATACAAACCATCTGAAGTTGTAAATAAATAAGTATTATTTCCACTAATACATGCTAAGCCCCTTTTAGTAGTGATCCATACTCTGTGATAGCTATCTTCTAGCATATACTTACTATATATAGGCGGCTTTAGCTGATTCGTTTCTATGAAATGAGGGCTCCCGTCAATAAACTCTATTACTCCCGAATCAGTAGCAACCCATAAGTTTTTTTTGCTGTCACTGAGTAAGTAGTTACATCTTCTTTTTTTTAGAATAGGAAACTTGTTTACGCGCTTTAATCCATTAGCATCTACTGTATAGATGTTTTCATATGAACCTATTAAAATGTTCTTAGAAGCTGTTTGGCATATTGATAATGATCCAAAATAAGAAGTATTTATTTTCTCCTCCTTATTAGGATAGGTTAGTTTTTTTTGTAAAATATTAGAGGAGGTGCCAATTAGAACACCTCCTTGATATTCTTGCATGAAATTGATGAGTTCATCAGTCCTTATTTTACTTTTTAATTTAATTAGGGAGTTATTCTTCCATAAAGAAAAACAGCCCATAGAACCGATTAAAAGGCTATTGCTGTCAATAGGTGTAATACTGGTGCAGAATAGACTTATCAGGTTTTCATTATTGGAAGTGTAAGTAATTACCTGTCTAGAGCTTAGCTTGTAAACACCATGGCCATATGTTGCTAGCCAGATATTACCTTCTTTATCTTCAAAAATATCATTGACTAGCTGCTGCTCAAATCCTAATAGAGTAGTGATATCTTCTAATATTTGTCTTTTTTTTATAGTGAAAATTTTTTTCCCTGAGGTAGCAACCCAAATAGTGTTGTTTTTATTTATTAAAAGATCACTTATAGTATGGCTCTCATCAATTGAAAATCTTTTCTTAATCGTATCATTTAAGATATAAATAACTTCATCTTTTAAGGCTATCCAATAACCTTCAATGTTGTCTTTTTGGATATCGATTACCTTACGTGTACCTATATGCCTATATAAATATGGTTTTATAGTAGTGTCATTATATACTTTATATAGGCCTGAGTCTGTGGTAAATATTATCTCATTATCTAATGTCCTTATCTTATTTACCCCTATAGCCCTTCCAATAACTGTTGTTGTTGTACCATTTTTATAATAACTAAGATGTCTATTATTATCCAATGAAATAATCCAAACCAGATCTTTAGTGGGTAAACTATAAAGAATTTTTTGCGGTAAAATATATTGTGTTGAGGTTAATGGAGTGACACCTGTATCAGAAATAATATCAATACCATTTTTGTATGTATTGACATAAATATTATTATTCAGCTCAGATAAGGAAAGTATAACATTCCCGGATAGCCCGTTGTTAGTGCTATAGTTTTTAAATCCAACACCGTCGAACTGACTTAATCCACGATCTGTACAAAACCAAATAAACCCCTTTTTATCTTGAAAAGTTCTAAAGACAAGATTATGGGACAAGCCTTCTTTAATTGTGTAATGTTTTAAAGAATACTTTTGCCCTAAACAAGATATTGTAGTGAATATAAGAATAAGGCAGATTAAGCTTCTAAGCATTATTTATATTTTTAAATCTCCAAATACTGCCGATATATGCAATAGAAAATCGTGGAGTCTATATCTGGATATATAAAGTTGCTCATTATTATCCATCAAAGCAATATCTCCATCTTTGGATAGATACTCTTTGAAATGGATCACATTAATGATATGGGATTTATGAATGCGAAAGAAGTACCAGGAGGGTAACGTTTTTTCATACCGTATTATTGGTTTAGAGGTAACTACTTTTTCTCCGTTTGTTAACATTATTGTAGTGTAGGTATTATCAGCTTTTAGGTATATGATATCTTTTAAAGAGATAAATTTCACACCATTTTGGTGAGTAACTGATATTTTTTGTAATAAAGTTGCAGGGTTATTTTCTGATAAGGCTTTTCTTCTATGTATTATTTTTTCAAGTGTAGCCTTAAATTCTATTTTCTTGATAGGTTTTAACAGATATCCAGAGGCTCCTTGCTTTATTGCTTGTATTGCGTATTGATTAAATGCAGTTACAAAAATCAAGTCAAATTTTCTATGAGGTATTTTTTCTAAAAGCTCAAAGCCATTCATATGAGGCATCTGAATATCAGAAAAGAGAATGTCAATAGGTTCATTTTTGAGAATTGTTAAGGCAGTATTTCCTTCTTGAGCCGTATGTATTGTAGATTCTGGAGAAAACTCTTGTGTCAAATCTTTTATGTATTGAAGACTTAGCTCTTCGTCATCTACTATTAATATATTGGTTCTCATGTTGTTGCTAATTATATGCAATATAGACGTTGCAAACTATATAGTGGATAGGGTGATACAAAAAAGTGACGAATCTAAGACAGTTTAATTATCAGATCAATTAAGAAAATCTGGCTAATTATAACTATTGCCAAGTTTTTTATAGCGATTAACATTACTATGATTGCTATTTACAGGTTGAATACAAAATATGAGTTTTTAATTTGCGAACATCGCTATCTCCGCATAAGATGTAAAATATTATGCGACTTAGGAATGTAAAACCAATATACTTATGCTAAGGCTATCAAAATAGTATTTATTCTAAGCTCAATGTTATATCCCACACTATTGCATGCTGGTATTTACAGACATGATGTTTCGGTAAGCATGTATAAAGAATTAGCTGATAAAGTCGCTTTTGATTGTGTTGGACAAATATTATATAAAACAGAACAAGGGAGTATATCTAAAGGATCCTGTGTTTTAATAGCAGATCAATGATGTATTAACTGCGGCACATGTAATATTAAGTAAGCAGCCTTTTTACAATATTAGTAATACAAGTATTGTTGTATTAGATAGCATCAACAAGTTTATATTTAAGTTCAAAGGCGAATTATATGAAAGGACAACTGTTAAAATACACCCAGTACTTTTAGATAACTTAATTGGTAATCAAGGCAACACTCAATTTGAGTATGATATTGCGTTGATAAAACTTAATAAGAAAGCCAGTACAATTATTCCAGCAGAACTAAATACTGATTTTGATGAGTTACGTTGTGTAGCTACAGGAGTAGGTTATGGAGCATCAGGTCCAGCTAATAGCCTCTCAAAGGTAAGGTCTATATCTGAGAAAATAGCAGGGAACAATATTATTGATAGTATAGGAGGAGCTTTAATAAATCAAAAACCCACCTTGTTGTATGCAGACTTTGATTGTGTATTTGATAATAGGTGTAATAAAGTAGGAGCAGCAAGTCCTTTACCTTTAGAATACTGCCCGACAGGTGGGGATAGTGGCGGCCCTCTTTTTAGAGAAACAAAAGAAGGCCTTTCCCTAATAAGGGTATATAGTGGTAGTAAAGGGAATATGAAAAGAGTAATGGAAATGGATGAGATTGGTTTTTATGGACAATTGAGTTCATGGACCAGAGTGTCAGTTTTCAGGGCTTGGGTAGGGTGATAAATGAAATCTAATGATTGGTATCTTCAGGCGCATAATAGTTATTAGTAAAAAATAAATATCTATTATTCAATTACAAATATATAGATACCATTGTCAAAGAGCTCAGAACCAAATAAAAAATACTAGAGTATAGTTAGAAAATTTTACATTGCTTTATATGTGTCAAAATATCATAAGGGTATGAAAAAAGTTTTTTATTGGCTTATCCTATTATTGATAAGTGCCTCATGTAACAGGGAATACGTATGTGACTGTACTTGGGAATATCATCTTGAATGTGTTTTTGATGGTGATTTTGTCAACGATAGTATTAAAACTGGAATCTTTGATCTGAAATCATCATCTCAAAAGAGAGCTTTAAATAAATGTTATCGAACTGCAAAGGTAGAAAGTCCTATTGGGGATAATTTTCATTGTAAAATTAGATAGTAGTGAAGCAGGTTTAGATACTTATAGAGTTTGGTTTAAGTATTGTATTCACTAGTGTGATTTTCATTAAAGTGTTTACGTGCTAACTAGTGATAATGCCAATATTAGTATTACAGCAATACTAACTAGATATAATATGTGCCTTCTATATGGTTATATTATATGTCGCTGAAGGCTGATTTTGAACATTGATATTTACAATATTTAGATTTTTATCATTAATAATAATAGATATGTCAATTCGTTTAATTCTAATAATAACAATAATATTTTTTGTCGATAAATCTGTCCATGCACAAATGATTAGGATAAAAAATAATAGTAATACAGTTGTATTTTTTAGTCTGTATGGAGGTGATTCAAAATGCAAAATAAAACATTTGACACAAAATATAGCTTTAACTAGTGGTAAGGATGTAGTGCTGTATGATGTCACTCTTTCTACGCTTTTTGATGCTGGATTAAAGCCATATAATTGTGGGGATTGTGATAACAATGAGTGGGTATTAGGGGAATCTGTAATTATGCTAACAGTATATACGGATAATCCAAGGATTTGTCCCAATGTCAAGAAATTCTCCATAGGTAATTCCTGTCTGGGGTTACCTGCCTCGAGTACTTATACTACTGGGAACTGCAATTCTACAAAAAATGTTCACGTTTCTTGGAAACGTATAGGTTCAAGTATTGAAGTTGTATTTCAGTAAAAAATGGGTGAGTATATACTCGTATTTTCTCAAAACAATAATAATGTTATAGTACCCATTATTTTGGAGTATCTCCTATATGTAATATGAATACAAGACAATATTCCTAAAATACATCAAAAGCACATTACATTGAAATAGATGTATTGGTTTGACGTTTTTTTTGAGAAAAGAGGTTATATTAATACCTGATTTTGGTGAATTTCGACCTGAATACGATATCAATACTTATTTCCAAATGGCTTTAAAAGCTGGAGCACTAACGACTGATGACCCCTTTTATCAACAGATGTTAGCCAGTAGGGCAGCACAAGATATTAGTTTTATAAAACCTGATTTAATATTATAAGTATTTGAAATTATTTTTCTTTACCGTCTTTGTCTTTAGATTTTTCTCTATCGTCAAAGTTTTGTTTAGGCTTCTGCGCTTTGACCACTTGATGTCTTGCAAACTTTCCTTTCTCTTTTGCCTTTTCTGCAATTAACTGCTCATAACCTGAAATAAACCCTAGAGCGCGATCATCGTTTTTATCTTTCATGGCCTCAGATAGTTTTTGGGCTAATTCAGGGTTATGCTCAGCAAGTGTGTAGCCATTATTGAAAGATTTAATAAATTCTGTATCACTCATCATTAAAAGGTGTTTTTAGCATTATCTTCTAAGTATTCTAGTAGGGAGCTACGATC
>WURV02214276.1:0-10811 GCA_011762755.2 Epimenia babai
AACGGGGCCTGTGCCGCTCTTTTCTTGGCCCAACATCCGGCGAAATGTTCGCTTGAATGCGTCGGCCAACCTGCAATTGGTCGCTCAACCTGTCCGCACGAGGGTACGCCGCATGAGAAGAGAGCCGTATACCGGGCACGAACGCCGGTTTCATAAAGTTTATATTACCCAACACACCGAGTACCACGTTCGCTCTGAGCGGGTCATCGCCGTCCGCGCCCGGGGCAGGAAGTCCTGGAAAGACGGCCACGACGCAGTGGAAATGGATATCGTGGGGCATGTGGTTCAGGGCAGCATGCTTCCCCGCTTGGGGGCGCCCCGTCCGGGTCAGCGGCTCTACCTCGCCCATGGCGAAAACGACGTGGTTACCAGCCCCGTGGTGGCCATTGTGCGTCCACCCAAGCGAACCGTGCGCGAGTACCCGCCAATCGAGTTCGAGTGAAGCGCCAGCGCCGCACCAACCCGAAGCCCCCCGCCGCGTGTGGGAGCAGCGAACCAGGTTTCGCCCTACGCTCTTGCACGGGCACAAACGCGGGACAAAGTGCTCGGGACGTGACAAGCAGCATCCATGAGCGCCAGCGCCTATTCGGATTCAGAGATTGAAGCGGCCTGTGAGTGGGCGGGCGTAGACCCCGTTTACAACCGTGCGGTTCGCGCCCTATTGGAAAAGCCCCGCAGCCATTGGGCTAGCTGTTGCTATAGCGGCTGCGACCCCTGCGTGAAGGCCTTGCAGCGGGCGGCGACCCGAGTCATGAACGAGCAAGACCGCGGGCAATAAGGCCGGCGGTTGATACCAGACAACAGCCACTTCGCGGCGCCCCAAGCGCGGCCGCCCTATGCCTATGACCACCTACTTTGGCAACCGCTGGCGACGCTATCAGTTGAATGCGGCGGAGCAGGTGCTGGCGGACTTGTCACTTACCCGCACGTCCAGCATCCAGTTCGTGGCCTGCGACGATGGGGAGGTGTGGCAGTTCTTTTCTGACGACCTGGCGGCACGGGCGGCCAAGCGGGGCTTTGTCACCGCCCGCCTTTCCCTTGGGCATGGGCTGCATTTCGATGGCCTCGACGGCTTGGTTCGCAAGCTCCTCGACGGCATGACGGCGCCTGGAGCATCGGGCTTTGTCAACATGTTGCGAGGGTACCGCCGCAAGCTTGGCGCCAATGCGGGGGCCCACTTCGAACAGGCTTGCCAAGCGCGGGGGATCAGCGGCGATTTGCAAGCGCTTTGTGCAGCCTGGCTTGGTCTAACGCCTCTGCCCATGCCAGCGGAGCGAGGCTATGCGCTTTGGCGCGCAGGCACCCCGCTCAAAGGAGAATATGCCATTGAAGGCGTGTTCTTCCCCCTTGATGCCCGGCATGCCAAGTCCCACCTGACGGAGCTATCTCAGCTATTGAGCGTTTTTGGTTACCAGGGCTTGTGCTTGATGGTGGACGGCGTGCACAGCCTCGCCCATTTGCCCATTCAGAGGCGGCAAACGGCGCTGTGCACCCTGCGAGAACTGCTAGACAATGCCGACGGCGCCGAGGGCATGGTGGCCACGGGTGTGCTTGTATGCGGAAAGTCCAGCGCCTTTCACGGAACCCGCTCCATTTTGGACGCAGCGGCCCTCGCCAGCCGGATTTTGACCCAAGGCCAGCCAAGCGCCCAGGCGCCCACGCATCGCCAACCGCCTCATCGGCCCGTGCTTGATCTCAACCATCCGCCGCCCCAATCCGGTGCACTTGCCCCTGAGGTGCGACCGGCGGATGGCAGGCTTCAGGGTGCGGTCAATGCCATCATGCGCGCGTCCGCCGGTCTGCCGCCTACCAGCTGTTTCGATGAACTAACCGTCAAGAGTCCGGCCATCGATAGCACCCTCGACCAGCTGCTCTCCCTGAGCGCGCTTCAAGGCTCGGTCTTTTCTGTGTTTTGCGGTGAGTACGGTTCGGGCAAGACCCACCTGCTCATGCACCTATGCGAACGGGCTGCCGTGGACAAACGCCCCGTCTTGCGCTTGCCGGTGGAAACCCTCGACCCGGATTTGGGCAGCCCCCAGCGGCACCTGCAACGGCTACTCTTGCATAGCGCGCTTCCAGAGCAGGGGCGGCCGAGCGTCCTCGATTGGCTGCGCAGCTTTACCCGCCATCCGGAGAGTTTTGGCCACCTGCTGGCCGCCCTACGGGCTATCTCTACGGAGAAAACCGAAAGTGGCTTTGCCGCAACCCGGGCACTTAAGCGCATGCGCCATAGCGAAAACCCGGCGAAAGCGCTGGAAAGCTATTTGTGCGCAAAGTCCTTGGCCACCAAAGCCAGCGGGCCAAATTACCGCTACGACGCCTACGTCCGATTGCAACTATGGCTTTGCCTACTTCAGAGAATGCACGGCTACGGAGGCCCCCTGCTCCTGATTGACGAAGCGGAAAACCTTTACAAGGGCACCTATACCCGGGCCTCCCGGCGAACGGCACTACGCTCTTTGGCGTTTTATTGCGGTGGTAGCCTGGAAGGCGCTTGTGTGATTTTGGCCATTACCCCCGATGTACTGCCAAAACTACAAGAAGAAGCCAGCGAGCTTTTGGAAGATACCGCCCGCCAGCGCACGGTGCTTCAGGTGGAAGACGCTACCATATTTGCAATGCGACTCCGCCGGGCGAAAGCACTTCATATTCCGACACTTAGCCATCACCAAAAACAAGAAATGCTCCAGCGCCTGGCCCAAGTGCACGGCCGCGCCCGGGGGGTTAGTGCGGACGGTCGTTATGAGCAATTCGCGGCCCAAGTTGCTCAGGAAAATCATACCGCCCGCTGGCTTGTACGTACCGCCATCGATCGGCTCGAAGCCCACTGGTGGGACCCTGACCACGAGCAGGAAATCCGCTCTACCGCCGTGGCCCACGACCCCGCTGGCTGGGCCGGGGTACGCCGCTTCTAGGGGGCAGCACGTGGCAAACAGCCGCTCCCGCTTTGCTTACCCCTTATTCTCCCGCAGGCTGCCTGTCGATTCCGACGAAGCTCCTTGGCCTAGGTCCACCCCGAGGTGCGCAGAGCAGGTCTTCGACACCTGAGGCTTTACCACTTTACCCATGGCGTTTCGGGGCAAAGCCTCTGCAAAGAGGAACTCCTTCGGCACCTTGTAGCCGGCGAGTGCTTGTTTGCAATGCTCTCGCAGCTGAACCACCAGCGCTTCCTCGGGGCGCGCTTGCCATTCGCTTGTGGGGACCACCAATGCCACGATTTTCTGGCCCCAGGCTGGGTCGGGCAGGCCCACTACTGCCACTTCACTGACCGCGCGGTGGCCCCGCAGTGCATCCTCGATTTCCAGCGCAGAGATCTTATAACCGCCGCTTTTGAGGATATCCACACTCAGCCGGCCCAGAATGCGTACTTCGCCGCTGGCGGTTTTTTGCGCCAAGTCCCCGGTGCGAAACCAACCGGCTTCAAAAGCCTCCGCGGTGGCATCGGGCCTTTCAAAATAGCCATCAAAAATCGCAGGGCCTTTCACCACGATTTCCCCGGGCTGCCCGTCTGCAACCGGCTGTCCCCGGCCGTCCACCAACCGGAGCTCGGTGCCAGGCAGGGGCTTGCCCACATGGCCCCGTTTGCGGGGCGGGTAGAGCGGATTGGAAAGGGCCACGCCTATTTCCGTCATGCCGTAGCGCTCCACAGGAATTTCCCCCGTGAGCTTTTGCCAACGTTCCGCCAAGGGCAAGGGCAACGCAGCGGAGCCACTCGTGGCCAGTCGCAGAGCGCATGCCGCCTCTCGCCACCGGGATTGTTCAGTGGCGGATGCCTGATCGTAAAACGCGAAGAGCCGATGGTAGATGGCGGGTACGGCCATCAGCACGCTGACTTCCTCCAGCCCATTCCACACAGCCGCAGCGTCAAAGCGGGGCAACATACGAGCGCTACCGCCCGCAAAGAGGGTTGTCAGCAAAGAGATGCTTAGCCCATGCAGGTGGTGCAGCGGCAGAAAGTGCAGGAGCCGGTCCTGGGGGCAGAGCTCCCACACCTCAGCCAATGCTCGCCATTGTTGCGCCAGGTTACGGTGAGAAAGGGGCGCGCCCTTTGGCTTGCCGGTGCTGCCGCTGGTAAAAAGCATCACCGCTGGATCGCTAGCTTCGCAAGCCGTGAGCGAAAGGCCGCTGCCTTGGGCGGCTGGGCTAAAATCTGCTTCGGAAGCGTAGAGTTCCAGCTCATATGCGCCAAACCAACCCCTTCGCTCAGCGAAGCCCGAGTGCAGCCAAACCTTGGCGGGTTTGCACACAGATAGGGCGTGCTGCACCTCAGGCTCGGGATGCATTGTGGCGATAGGAACCACGACACCGCCGGCGAAAATAACCGCCAAGAAGCGGGCAACCCATTCAGCATCCGGCGGGCCGAGCAGCGCCACCCGCTTTCCTTTCAAGCTCCCCTGCCCCGCTTGTTTCAAAAGCCCGTGAGCCAAGCGAGTGCTCCGCTGAAGCAGCTGGGCAAAACTTACCTGCTGGCGCTCGTCCAAGATGGCTGTCCGCTCTTGGGTTTGAAGGGCGACGAAGCCGGCAACTAGCGGGCTGGCAGTGGAACTCATGCCCCGAGCGGTATCAAAATCCTAGGAGGGCAAAAACCCCAAAGCTGCTGGCGTTATGGGTGCAGATGTAGATGGTGAAAGGCCAGTGCCTCCAACCCGCCGACTTTACGAAGAAAAAGGTGATTGTGCCCCCCTTTCGATTGCCGCCAATGCAAGGGTAGGCCTAGGGCCTTCGCCTCCGCCCGTAGCCGTTTGCACACAGGCAGATAGATGTCTTGGTTGGAGGTCTGCAATTGCAAACTGCCGGCCCGGGCATGCTGCAGAACCTGGAGAGCATCACTGCGATCTTTGCTGGTATTTGCAATGGATGGTTGGGTCAGGCCAATGCTGCCAAAACGCCCCGGGTAGCGTCGCGCCAGCTCAATCACCAGCCAGCCGCCGAAGGAAACCCCGTCCAGCCCGAGCCGCTGAGGATCTTGCGCGGCGGGGGTGATGGTCGTGGCAACCCGTTTGAGAAGCGGCCCCATGATGAACGCGGCCACCTTGGAGGTCATGCGCCTGCAATTCTTATAACGCCACGGGTTATGGGCATAGGGGCACACCACCACCACATCCCGAAAAGGACGCTTTACCAATAGGCTAGCCAGCCTGCCACCCCGCCTGGGCCCGAGTGCCGTGGTGAGAGGCGTGCTCCCCGCGACAAGCTTGAGGTAGGTCTGGCTTAGGCCGTAGCTCGTCAGCCAGGCGTAGGCAGCCGCTTCTGGCCCTGTTTTTGCGGCACCAAAGCCATGCAGGAGCACCACCACGCGGGCGTTTTGGGGGCGCAGGTGCTTGGGCGCAATCACAACCGCGCGGCGCTCGAAGGGACCGGCTTGGGGCCATTGAAAATCGTGGAGAACCAGGGACTTCGGCAGCTTGGCCTGTGCGCGACGGGCGTAATAGCCAGGCCAATGACCCTTTGCATCAGGGCCGCGGGGCCGGGCGGACGCCAGCGAGGAAATAGCCAGAGGCAAAGGGGCTAGCAGGAGCTGTCGGCGAGAGGGAAACATGGGAGTGTGGCTGAACCAGTGGGCGGGTCAGGGCCGGGCTAAGCATGCCAAAGGATGGTTCACAGGCCCAATTCGAGGCGAGGGATTGGGGCGCCAACATCTTCGAAGGGCAGCTGCCGGTGGGCAGGGAGCGATGGCCAAAGCCGAGACTTTCTTGCCGGCACGTTCCGCGCTTTTGGAGTATTCCGCGCTTTTGGAGTAGAGGAGAGCCATGGCTCCGAGACAGCACACGCTGAGGTTCCGCGCTCCCCGTTCAACTTTTGGCGCGCCAGCCTGCTTGGCTTTGATGCTTTGCCCGCTGGGTGTGGCTGCCTGCAACGCCGGAGCCGAGCCCGCGAAAGACGCCGGAGATGCCCCAGTACACGTGCCCCCTGCTGCGAGCGAGGCTGTGAGCGCTGCGCCGGCAAAAGCACCAAGCCCATCCCCCATGGGTCTGGGCTACCTCAAGCCCGGAGGCTGGCTTTACCCCACGAAAAAGGCCGCTAAGGCCCACGGGGGCTGGAAGGGCAAGCTCATGCTCAAACCCCTGCGGGGGAACTGGCCCGAGCGGGAACAAGGGGCGCTTCAGCTCACTGCCACCGCCACCCCGGGGGTATTTCGGGCCACCCGGGCGGAGCAAGGGAGCGTGCACAAAAGCGGCCCGAAGGTCCTACGGGGGGTGGGGTTTCGAGGATACGTCCATAAGAGTGACCTTTCCCTGGTGATTTCCAAGCAGGTAGTGATCCCCTTTCCCGATGGCACGTCGCTGCTCTTGTACCCCGGGCACCCGGTGATGACAGGTGCAAACGGGGCCATCTTTTCAAGAACTCCCCGGCTGAAGGACATTCCGCTGCCGAAAGACTCCCTCAGCTTGGGCAAGCTGTGGAGCGCCCAGCCGAAACTGCAGACAGCCACACCGAAACACCTGCTTGAATGCGGCTCAAACGGGCCACCGACATCACCGAAAGATCCACGGACAAGTGAGTATAGTTGCACCTTGCGGGGAGGCGCCTCGGGGCTGAAAATGGGTGGCCGGCCCCTGGGCTTTTCCAAAGAGGAGCTAAAAGATGCCTGCTCTCGCCCAGCCGCTCAGTGGGTGTTCGGCGCGGGAAGTGCCGCTTGGCTGGCCCGCATCAACCTATGGCTCGCCGAAGCCAACGTCCTGGTTACGGTTGATCAACTGGACGAGACCGTCGGCTGCCTGACGGGTCGAGGCGGTGCTGGGGTGATTTATTTGAAAAACAACGCGAGCCTCAGCGACGGCGGTGGGGGCAAACTGGGTAATGCCGACAAGGGCGCGCGGCCACTCTCACCCTATGAAAAGCGGGGCGATGAGTACTGCGGTGGGTTGCCCCCCTTCGCAGCTCCTGTTTGCGTGCCGGCATCCGAGGCGACATTGCCTCTCCACTAGGCCGTAGGCGGCGAGCAGGGTGATGAAACTTCTTACTCCGGGCAAGGTTTTGCTCATAGCGATGTGCCTCGGAAGCGGGCTATGTGTAATCTACGCGCGGTTGGGAAACGAGCTAGCCCTGCGGCTTCAGCCGGCGGTACTGGCGGCGGTGGTACTCACTTGCTGGGCAAGCCTCTACTTCGCGCATTGGGGTCTGTGGGGAGAAGTGCTCGGCACCCAAATCGTCGATGTAGCCGGGGCGCCAGGCATCGGATTGGTCTGCTTTGGTCTGCCCAACGGGGTGGCCCTCGAGCGGGCGGGGGGCAAGGATCTGCCGCCAATTACCTGGGTGCTCACAGCGGAGCAACTCACCGAGGAAGCATCGCGGGTGCGGGAGCTATCCCAACAAGGCCATCAGTTTGCACTCCATTTGGAGAGGCGTTTTTTCCAACTAACGCCCCTGTCAGTACTCCGAAATCAGCTCCAGGCGGGCCAACGAGCCATGGGGGAGGCGGAGCTCTGCCTGGTTTGTGTCCCCCGCGGGCTAGATCTACCCCGTAGTGTGCGCGCGGCGGAGCTAGAGGGCTTGGTGCCGGTGGCGTGGCAGCAGCTTGGAGCGGGTCCGAAGGCATGGCCAAAGCGTTTGCGGGGAGGCTCGCTCTTGCGCCTAGGCTGCGGTGAGGGGCAATTTGTGGCCGGGGTGCAAGCAGCCCGCAAGCGCGCCGCAGAAGCCCAAATTGTCTGGGTGGATTTGGCCACTTTGATGGACGCCGCTGCAGAGGAGTAGTGCGAGCCGCACCCCCTCTAAGGCAAACGCTGGGGGCCACAAGCATGCTGGGGCGCGCCCCATGGGCTGAATGTGCTTTTGGACAATCCCTGCAACTCGCTGCCTTTTGAGGCTAAACTAATGGCATGACATGGCACTTTCGTAGGCGGCTCGTGGTGTTGGGGCTGGGGCTCTTCTCCACCCTCGGGTGCGCGACGGGCGCTGGAAATGCCAGTGATGATCCCCTGGTTATTGAAGGAGAAGGGGGAGCTGCCGGTTCGGGAGCTAGCTCAAGCGAAGGTGGAGGCGCGGGCGAAGCGGGTACCTCCGCTGGCAACGCTGGCGAGGGCGGAGGGGCCGGCGACGGCGGCTCTTCGGGCTCTGCAGGGGACGGGGGCACAGCCGGCAGTGCGGGCAGCTCCGCTGGTAGCGCCGGAATGGCAGGCGCAGCAGGAGCAGCAGGCTCTGGAGGAAGCGGGGGGACGGGCGGAGGCTCCGGCGCTGGGGGCTCGGGATGTATGCCCGGCAGCAAGATGGATATGGGGCAATGCGCCAAGTGCGGAATATTGCAATCCACCTGCGACGCACAGGGCAACTGGGGCATGCCCGAGTGTGTCAACCAAGGCCCCTGCGAGGCAGGCTCGAATGAAACAGAGGCGTGTGGGGATTGCGGCACCCGCAGCCGGCAGTGCAACAACAGCTGCCAATGGGAAAGCTTCGGCGCCTGCAGCGGTGAAGGCCCCTGCAGCCCGGGCATGTCGGACCCAAGTGACTGCGACCCCTGCAGCGAGCGCGTATGCAATAACTCCTGCGGGTGGAGCACTTGCCAGCTTCGACCCACATCCAAGTGCGAATGGCAAAACGGGATGAACTTTCAATGCTGCGGCACAGGCATGTGGCAATTTTGTTCCAAGAACACCTGTGACTGGTTCGGTTGTGCCCCCGCACCGGGTACCACCTGCCAATGAGTTCCACGCCCCTGACAAGTCATCGCCGAACCCGTCCGCTGTCCGACATGCTTGCATCGCTGCGCTGGAGTCCTTCGAACGCCCCACGTCATCGGCTCGTGCTGGTGGGGCTCTTGCTTTCCGCCTCCATGAGCCTCTGGGGCTGCGTGGTGGTCAATCAGCCCCCCCCCGGCGACGCCCTCCGGGTGGACGAAGGGGACGGGGCCGCCGCCCGCGGCGTCTTGCAGGTGGCCGCCCTGGCACCTACCAGCGGGAACGGGTGCCCCTGCCTCCCCAGCCGAACGTCAAACCACCACCGCCCGCGGCATACACCATCGAGGGCCTCGGTCCCCATACCCGAATGGGAAAGCCGCGGGGCATCTTGCAAGCGCGAGGGGCCCACTACTGGGTATACCGGGCGGGCCGGGGAGTGTGGCATATCCGGGCGTCCACCAAAGGCATGCTTCACCGCTTTCAGGGGGTGGTGGAAGCGGAGCCAGGCACCCAGATCCAACGGGTCCTCCCCACCCGGCTTGAGTTCGGCGACCAACTTCGCCGGCAGGGAAATCGCGTGGTGTTTACCTTCGATACCATGGGCGGTAGGGATGGCTTTGACGTGCAGCTCGCCGGCCCAGGCTGCTTGCGCCTCAACCTGCTCATCAATGGCCGCGAAGCCCGAGGGCACGTGCACGTAGGCAGAGAAGGGCGCGTGGCTGAGGGGGGCTTTATTCGGGTGTGCGAATCCCGCTAAGCCGCTCACATGCTTCCATATAGGCCTCTTCGAAGATAGCCGCCCAGCCCTTGCCAGCTGGCCGACAGTTTGGGGCGCTGCCCGCAGGGCTTCAAAGATGCGGCGGCGAGTAGCGTCCGCGAGGGCGATTAGGGTTTGTTTCACGGTCACGGCAGGATCCAAGTTCGAGCAGGGCCAGCATTATGTAACCCAGGACTTAGGGAGCCGCCAAAGCATCCCCTTAGAAACATTGCCGCTTGTAGTGCTTGTCACCGTGTTTATCGAAATAAAATGGGGGCTTGCAGTTAGGCTTAGCTTTGGCTCTTGGGCCGGGTTTTCGCTTTGGTGCCTTCTTCCGGGGGGGAGCTGGCGTTGGGGCGCGCCGTGCAGATGAGGCAGCCGCTGTCTTGACGGCGCTCACGGCGGCCTCGGCCGAAGGACTTGCGGCAGGCGGCGCAGAAGCACTGGGCGCAGGGGCCGCAAGAGGTGCCGAAGACTTGGAATTAGCCCGCGCGGCGCTTGCGCTAGATCCCGCGTTTTCTCCTGGCCCGAAGAGCAACCGGGGCGCTCCGATGGCAACGCCAAATGCCCCTAGTACGCCAATGCCGAGGGCCGCGCCCAAAAGTGCCCACGCCAGCGGAAAGGGCGGTGCTTCCGACGGGGGCAACTGGGGCTCGGTGACGGGCAGTGCTGCCTCGTCCCCATTGAGGGTACCCACGCTCGCGGCCACCAAGGGCAGCGCCGCCCCATCATCTTCTGGCAGCCGCTCCAACGCAGCCATCAGACCCATGCCCTGCAGAAAGCGAGCAGATGGGGACGCAAGCACCCAAGCGGCCACCTGCTTTGGGGGGGCGGGAGCAAGCGCCGCCGACAGGGCGTCCGCCATCTGGCCCGCACTGCTGAAGCGGCCGCTTGGCTCCAAACTCAAGGCCTTGAGGGTGATCTCGTCCAGTGCAGCAGGCAGCCCTGGCGCGCGGGCGCTGGGCGGCTCGGGGGAGCCCTTCAGCATCTTTGCGGCGACGGAGGTATCCCCCTCACCCACAAAGAGCCGCTCGCCCACCAGCGCCTCCCACAGGACGATGCCACAGGCGAAAACATCGCTGCGCCCATCAAGAGGATCGCCGTAGAGTTGCTCCGGCGAGAGATAGCCCAGTTTCCCCTTTAGCTTGCCGTCTGCAGTGGTGTGGAGGCGCCCCCGAGCCTTTGCAACACCAAAGTCAATCACCCTGGTAACGCCATCAATCCCAACCACCAGGTTCTGGGGGGATACATCCCGATGCACCAAGCCCAATAGCTGACCGTTCTCCCCCCGGGCGCGATGGGCAGCGTCCAAACCCCGCAGCGTATCCACCACCACAGCCACCGCCACGCTTGGCTCAAGGCCAGCGCCTTCCTCCGGCAGGGATGCCAGCAGGCTGGATAGCGTCTGGCCTTGGAGGAAATCCATCACCAGCAAAAGC
>WURV02214287.1:0-10810 GCA_011762755.2 Epimenia babai
GATCATCTTGTCATTCTTTTAGATTCGCCGTTGAAGATGATTGATCATGTTGTCATTCTTTTAGATTCGCCGTTGAAGATGATTGATCATGTTGTCATTCTTTTAGATTCGTCGTTGAAGATGATTGATCATCTTGTCATTCTTTTAGATTCGCCGTTGAAGATGATTGATCATGTTGTCATTCTTTTAGATTCGCCGTTGAAAATGATTGATCATCTTGTCATTCTTTTAGATTCGCCGTTGAAGATGATTGATTATCTTGTCATTCTTTTAGATTCGCCGTTGAAGATGATTGATCATCTTGTCATTCTTTTAGATTCGCTGTTGAAAATGATTGATCATCTTGTCATTCTTTTAGATTCGCCGTTGAAGATGATTGATCATGTTGTCATTTTTGTAGATTCGCTATTGTCTCAGTATATCAACCTGCATCACTTCACCGAGTTCCATCTAGATAGCATCTTTAAGTATGGCGAGGACACGAAACTTCCTAGAGAGGTGCGACCATACTGAAGCTACTGTAGTCTGGTTTTACATGTGCCAAGTAACACTTGGTACACAAACAAGCTTAATAAAGCAATGGTACTCTCGTATATGTTTATTATTAAAACATCGTGATTACATTAACATGGTCTTATTGTTTATTTTGTGCAGCAGAACTTAGGTGATCGATATAAAATTGTACAAATGATATACAATCAATTTGTTACCCCACAGAAATGAATTTTTAACGGTAATCTGTAATTGTATTTCATACTTAACATGGAACCAAAGACCTAGATAACTGTAACTAAAATTTTTTATTATTTATAAGTGAGGCTGAATACGTTTTGTTTATAAACACACGGATATACGAAGTCGAACCGGTTTGCGTGAAAATCTGCGCTTTTAAGCATTGTAGCTGACAATAAATGTGTGTAGAGTAAAAAAAGGGCTAGGTGCGGTTTTGGTGCTAGTTCTTAATTAAATGTCCAAAACACAATATTGCCTTGTTTAGCCCTAAGATATATTTATAATAACCCATTCCATGACAAATCTTTCTCAATATTCAAGCACAAAAATCTTGGTCATTTCCTATTGTGGAAGGCGCAGGAAAAAATCCTTTGTCTGAGCTGGTTCGAACTTGCAACATCTCGCCTGGTAACGCTTGTACTGCACTGCACAACTAAACACAGAACCACTGGCGCTGACTTAATGAACGAAACCTGCTCACCCGAAACTAAGTTTTTACCACGCGAGCCTGTACTATGTACAGATACGACAGATGATTATAGTCCAATTTCTTAAATCTTTCATCGGTAGCTGTTCTCTATTGTAGATAACAGAGAAGCGAGAGAATTCTCTAAAAGAAATACTCAATATTCTTTGCCTACTGTTTTTTTTTTCTCGCTGCCTGTTGAGCTAAACTTGTATCGCGGTTTTGTAAACAGCTCTTCAAGTGCACGAACATCAAACACCTATCTCTAAAGTACAACGGCCTCGATCGTTTACCGGCCGACATCGGACGCATGGCCAGCCTTCAGCACCTCGCCTTGACCAATAACAAACTGCAGGTTCCCTCAATTCCGTACACGCTGACTTTCTGCAAAAATCTCCGCACGTTACTCTTGGACAACAACCTCCTCGACGCGCTACCCGGCTTCTTGCTTAAAATGACGTCGCTCCTTACAGTTCATCGTCACGGTAACCACAATTACTTCAAGTCGACCTTCATGTGGTATCACACCGACGTGAATTTCCGCATCATTCCGACGAGCGGAGCGAACGACGTGGTCATCGCGATTACCCCGAACTCTCTACAGTTTTGGGCAGCGAAGGCCGTCATTGGCGAAAAGTCCGACTTCTTTTGTAACGCATTGGTCGCGCCGTTTTTACAGGATTACATCTCGAGAGTGTACGATTCGTTTAATATCTGCGATTATTGTAACAAAGCCTGTCTCATCCATGATTCCGGTAAGTTGGTGAAGATATCATTGTATTTCGTATTGCATCTCCAAGAGTTATTTGCCTCATCATCAGCATTAGTCATTAAAATGTTGAGGCAAATGTCAGGGAGGGATCTGAGGCATTGACGGAGACATTATCAATACTGAAAAGTAATGTCCCCGTATCTCCAAGAGTTATTTGTCTCATTATCAGCATAAGTCTATAAAACGTTGAGGCAAATGTCAAGGAGGGATCTGAGGCATTGACGGGGACATTATCAATACTGAAAAGTAATGTCCCCGTATCTCCAAGAGTTATTTGTCTCATCATCAGCATAAGTCACTGAAACGTTGAGGCAAATGTCAGGGAGGGATCTGAGGCATTGACGGGGACATTATCAATACTTAAAAGTTCATTTGAAGCATTTAAAGTAATTATGTTTTGAACTCCATCTTGGCTGATTAACCGCAGCCAAATCAATCACTGGGCAATCACTTGAGAAAGACTACATGGATACGACGCTAGTCTGTGCTCTTATTTTTCCATCAGCGAGGCACGTAAGATGTCCCGTCGGCTTCTCGGTAATAAGTGGCAAGACGTAACAAATTTATTTGTACTTTCAGTTCGCTCTATGCGTTTGGGATAGATTCTAGTGTCTATGTGTCACATCCTTTGTGATCGTGCTGGGCACAGAACTAAGTGACACTCATGGTGATATTTGTAGGATGCCTTTTTTGTAATATCATACCAATGATTCAAGGATATTTATTATCTGGCATCAACTGGGATATTCTAATAACAGGAGTAAATTGTCATAGACAACGATACATCAGGACTTAAAAAGTATATTAACGGGGTTATTCTATGAAAAAATATATCTGGTAGTATTTTTATTACCATAAAAAACGATATATATGACAGTATGCCAATATTGTGGAATATTTAGCAACAGATATTCACCGTTTAATAAATACTGGCGATTGTGCAGGTTATAAAGTGATCACGTTCAAGAATCCGTACCTTGGCAACACGTGCGTGCCATTCCAGCACTGGGCGTGCTCCGTGGATTGTGCCAAGGCGCTCGAAGTACCGGCGCGTCTCGAACAGATTGCCGCAGCGCGATATTTGGATAAACAATACGACGAATTTGTTAATACATGTCAGTTGGAGTTCGAAAGAAGCACGTCGCACGTTTTTTTCGGGTCCGGTTCAAAGCCGGGCACGCATTCGCAGTATCACAGCCGCAGTGCCTGTGGGTGTTGTGTGATGTGATCGCCGTGGTGATGTGGGTGTTGTTGGAGGATGCTATCACCGTGGTATTGTGGGTGTTGTGTGATGTGATCACCGTGGTGATGTGGGTGTTGTGTGATGTGATCACCGTGGTGATGAGGGTGTTGTGTGATGTGATCACCGTGGTGATGAGGGTGTTGTGTGATGTGATCACCGTGGTGATGTGGGTGTTGTGTGATGTGATCGCCGTGCTGATATGGGTGTTGTGTGATGTGATCGCCGTGGTGATGTGGGTGTTGTGTGATGTGATCGCCATGCTGATATGGGTGTTGTGTGATGTGATCGCCGTGGTGATGTGGGTGCTGTTGGAGGATGCTATCACCGTGGTATTATGGGTGTTGTGTGATGTGATCACCGTGGTGATGTGGGTGTTGTGTGATGTGGGTGTTGTGTGATGTGATCACCGTGGTGATGTGGGTGTTGTGTGATGTGATCACCATGGTGATGTGTCTGTTAGAGGATGATATCACCGTGGTGATGTGAGTGTTATTGCAGGATGCTATCACCGTGGTGATGTGGGTGTTGTCGTATGATGCTATCACCATGGTGACGTGATGGTTCTTCCATGTGATTATCTCGGTGTGGATGTTGCATAATATGATCACCATGGTTACATGTCTGGATATTTGTTCTCTGCGACTACTGTATTGATGTGGGTGTTCATTATTGAATTATACAATCACCAGTGTTACCTAGGTGACATTCCGTAACCTGATTATCACGTAGACTGGCATGTTCCGTCAACAAGCAAGCAATCACACCACAAACGACGTTTCTACAGTATTGCATGCTGAAGAATGTGATGTCCCATACAAATACTTTGAAGTCTAAATTGTTACTGGCAGTTTTTGTGCTAGCCTGCATGCCCATTGCCTATGCCTATTCGACGCACAATACCCTACTTAGTAGGTCCTATCTGCTCCCCTCTAATATCGTCCTACTTTTACCACACTGTTTGTATTTCACTTTTCATAGTGTTAATAGATTGTTACATGAATAGCTTCAGCTTGACAATGATATATATAGCAGTCTCGTCCAGCATGGTTGCTCTGGCGAGAATATTTGTTGCCAGTACTCTGATGGAAATTTGGAGTCAACATTTTGATGTTGCTTTCCAAAAGTAGAACTTTGCTTTTGCCAAGTAATTATACGTAGCTCTTTCCTCTCTCAGTATTGAATCCTGGTGGCTATTTCATTTATTGGAATAGAGAAAGTGTTTCAGAAAACAGGCAGAAACAATGAGAAAGAGTATTGCGACAGATACATATTTACCCCCCGACATTTACAAAAATAACTGGAGTAGGCAGCTCCAATAGGAGCCAAAAAGCTCGTTACATTTTTACTCTCCCATCATGTACTTATATATAAATTTCACTAGCTACGTGTTGATAATAGCAATAGACATGGAGTACCATGCCCAATGATACAAAGTGGAATTCGTGAAAAGACAATTGGTATTTTTAGCTCACCGGAGATTATGCTCGGTGAGCTTTTCTGATCGTGCTTCGTCCATCCGATCTTAACATTATCCTAAAAAATCTTCTAAAAACCATTTATCGTAAAGTCTGTAGAATATTGATGCCTTTCGAGGCCTGTTGGGCCTTTTGTTGCAATATCCTAATGAGTGTTTTGAGGCATGTTTACCCCTTTTGTCTTAATATCTAAATGTTTGGAGGCTTCTTTTATTTAGCCTTATGTCGTAATAGCTGTGTGAGTGTTTTGAAGCCCGTTTGGCCTCTTGTTTCAATATTCAAGTGTTTGGAGGCCTCATTGACCTTTTTGTTTATTTCTTCCTTTTTTAGTCTTGGTTTTTTAGGTTTTTTTATTTATTTTGAAAATTGTGTTTCTCAAGTTCTCAAGTCTTTGTTGCTTAATTTTATTGTTTACTTTTTCCCAATAGTCTTATGGCCTCTTGTTCAGGATTCAAACCCCGTACCATTAGATATGTGGGCAGGTGATCAACTAAGTGAATTACTCATTGCTAGAATTTTAATGCATCAAGGTGCTATTACACCCAGAGCTACGTGTAACGAAGGACGTAATGATGGGCCCTTATAAAATTTCATGTTAAACATGCATATAAAAACAAAACATGCACAGACACAATTGTGTCCATTTCCATCTGAGAAAGAATACCCTGTACAGAAAATATTGTGTTAATACTCGTGTTAGTTAACTTATTTCGTATTCTACCATTTTATTCCATGTATTGATAGTTGTATTTAGAATGTGAAATTTTTAGTTATCTTGACCCAATGCTTCTCATTGTAATTAATACTGTGTTTTGTTAACGTTCCTTTCTTTCACAGGACAGGTGCAGTAGAAAATATATGTAATTATACACTATACCCTTACAGAACTTCCCCCACACCCATTGCATGTTTTTGTTACACCATAAATAAATTTCGCCGCAATTAATTTTCAACAATGTTACAACAATGTATTTCCATTTTTTGATGAATGGTAGGACAATGTACCAGTGTGGAAAGTTGCAGAAATAGCAATAGATGGAATATTATTGCGCTCAGCCATTTTGGTAAGTGAATGATTTCCACCCCTAGTAATTAACATACATTTTCAAGAAAGTGTCACTTTCCAGCTTAAATTAATAAAGGATTATATCTTTTATATTTTTACAGGAAAAAGCGGGTGTCTCAGCTTAATTCTTAAAAGATAATAAACATTAATATTTTACAGTAAAATGGGGTGTTATTAATTTTGGAAATATTAGTTGCGAAAGTCAAGGTCTTTCATCAAGATATAAGTGATGACATATTATTCAGAATACAGAGAAAATATTAGGGTGAAGTCACTTGGAATGCAAATACTCAATAGCAATACTAATCAGCATTGACCGTTTCTGCTTATTTGTTTGAAAAAAAACATAGGTATTCACAGAATTTGGAGATCATACAAAGGTGTTTTTATTTAGAATTAAAAGTCATATCAGGAAACAGGTTTAACAGATAGAACCATTTGCGGTGGCACATTGATTACCACTGCTAAAGAGTCACCTGTATGAGTAAATTTCCCATGAATTTTAAAGTTATTGTAGCAATTGAAAAACATACTTGTGTTTTTCCTTGTCTTGTCTCCAATCACTGTAGTTACTAATTGTGACCATTAGAGACCATCCTGCAAACTAAATATACCAAAAATCATTAAATTAACTCCATCCTACTCAAGTCTCCTGTCTAACCACAACTGAAAACTCAAATTTTCTTCCTGTTAATGAACTTAAAGCTGATGCAACATTACAATATATTTTTTCCGCACATTCAAAAACTAATACTAATGTCATGCATGTGTAAGTACTTTAAATTTGGATGCTTTAAAGCCATTATGTGAATGGTAGTCACTATTTACCAGTTCATAACATAATTCATGTAATTGTGTCAAGAACGTTAATGTCAATAATAAATGTCTGTTGTCAACTATGACCATAGCATTATCAATTAAATGTTTATATTGTTAAGTTATTAAACAATCATTGTTATAATGGACAGTGTTTTGTTTATTCTTTTATCGCCCGAATACACAGCACAATTTTGGGTGGTAAGTTTTTTAAAGGCTGATTACCAAGGTGATTCTTGGCCACTCACAAAGAGTGTCCATGCATGGGGCAAAGCTGAATAACGCCACAGGTTATACTGGTTAAAGCGGGAATTGATCCGAAATCTTTTGGATTCAAGTCCAATCTAGATGGAAAGAAATGCACAGAAAAAACCTATACCTCTGATGGGACTCGAACCCACGACCTCCAGATAATCGTTCTGGTGCTTTACCAAGATTTGTAGAGCATGGTAGAGCACCAGACCGGTTATCTGGAGGTCGTGGGTTCGAGTCCGATCAGAGGCATAGGTTTTTTTCTGTGCATTTCTTTCCATCTAATTATAGAACCACATTGGCTAACCCCATTTACAAGTCCACTCTAATGATCTAACCACTACGCTAACTGCTGGGCTCTCATATAAGAGCCAAGCAAATTTGCAAGTGATAAAAACTAAGCAATCACATTATGTATTTACTGTTTTATTGCGAAAAAATAAAATTCGATACTTTTATAATACATCAGTTATAATACATCAATCTAATAAAATGCTTTGTTTTGAAAAAACCTTTACATAATGCAAATCCAACCCCGAATTTCAATAACACAAAATGCAATTATAAATAGCATAAATTTGTATTTGGAGTGTTTTGCAATTAGTAGCGATGTGGTCTTATGGTTCCACTGAACATTGGTTATTATAATTTTTGAAAATTTCATACGCCCTGCGTGATGTACAAGGCCTCGCAATGTCTGGCTCAAGACTGCAGAAACGAAGATCACCATGGACCCTTTACGTAGGATTTTATTGACCAATATAAAGGATTTGAACAGTGGACTATAAAGTGTAAAGTACTGCACTTTAATTAGGCTCTTAGAATCAGCCTGTCAGTCACTTTCATTCCAGCACGTTGATCATCTGCTTACTTGTCTGCTTCACCATTTTGAAAATTCAAAATTCCACTGACATATGGTAATTTTAGTTTGGTCCATTGAGATATTAAGTATGTAAATCAAATGGCGAAAAACTAAAATTCATATATAACGTCATGAAGATAATAACGTATAGCATTGTATATATATATACTGTATATATAAACTTTGTGTTTTTTGGCAGACTAACGTAGTATATAGGATTATGTTGTTCTATGGTAAGTAGAATGAGAACAGTATGGTCGTACCTTAGGGATATACACCGTGATGATGTTTGTGATATATAATGATGTTACGTGGTTGTAATTAAGTTTTCAGTCTTGGTGCAACCATTATACATGGCTCCAAACTTGACAGATTCTGATTAGAAAGTGACCTGGATGCAATGTGCATGGGTCTGTTAATTGTTGGTTTGATAAGGAGACCAGTGACTACAACAGTAGAGTCGGTCTTTTGCCTTTTTGGTATGGGACACCGAGCGAGGATATGATCAATTTTTCTGTTTTGGGTGGTATTAGCATTCCCGAGGAGGTTGAATGGAATACAATTCTGTTGCTATTGTTTCACTGGTCTTGTTAGTTGACTACCACTTAATTGATTGGTCACAGATGCATACGACGGCAAAAAGTTCGCCGATTCGGAGAATAGATGGCGCAAGCGAAGGCAAAAGACATTTCACTTTCCAGATAAGGCATTTTTGAGAATTGCACTGCTCGAAGGGTTAAGGGTAAGTGGAGATGGAGTATTGTTGCGAGGTAATGGGTTAACGAAGGAATTGACGAAGGGTGATGGTGCTATGTTTGGTTTTGTGGCATCAGTTCGTTGACCAATCGGATTCAACTGCTGAGATGATACACCGCTGGGGTGATGTTGAGGATGTTGGGGATCAACCGTCGAATGTTGTTGCTGAGTATGTAACTGTTGACTTATAGCCAATGTCGATTTTCGTTCCGTTTCATTCGACAAATTCACAAAGAGAGGGACGTCGGGAGCGACCACGGCTGATGCCATGAGGGGGTGGGAATCATGGGGGCTGTGTCTACCACCGGGGGATAGCGGTAACGTAGCGTGACGGGCCGCAGTAAATGGGTTATACTGAGGTTTTTGCCGCTGCGTCTCGTCCACCATTTGCTGGGCCGGTAGTTGTACTGTCCTTGGTGGGCTGGATTCTTTTTCCAAGAACTTGACGAACAGCTCTGAGAAAGACTGAAAATCAAGGAAAACACAAAATGTATGTTCCCATTTAAATTAATGTACATAATATTTTTATCATATAATTAACAGTTTCCTTGCTAATGGCACAAAAATTTCCTATGACAAAATTGTCTTAAGATAGACCTTGTTGAGAGATGAATCTTCAGTATGAGGAGTTGAACCAACGAACGATGATCCAGACACCGGGCGCGATCGTGCTGGTGTGGCGGGTGGTGTGGGGTTAGCTCGGAAACGTAGGAATCCAGGCACCCAGCTCCTCTCCCCATCACCCGTTGCCTGTCACGTAATAGATTCATGGCATGCTAAACTGGTACATTACCATGCCATCTCAACTCATTACATGCGTCATTTCTGTAAGCTATATATACACACAAATGACATCCAAAAAAGAAGACTAAGGTGGCTTGGTCGAGAGAGAATAGATGACGGCAAATTGGGTAAAGAAGTGTAGAGAGGTCGCTGTGGAGGGTTGTTGAGTGTTAGGATGTCCTAGGAAGACACGGGATGAGATTACTTGAGGTGATCTGAGAGACCAGGTTATCAATCGTAACTTGGCACTAGATGGAGTGAGATAGAAAGATGCTCTCATGTAAAACAGTCCCACCCACGCTAGCGTGGGAAACTGACTTGAGAAAGTAGACGACGTTACCGACACCGCCGACGACAACGACGATGTCAACATTGATTATTTCGTAATCCACAAACATAAAAATGCTTGATGGATATTTGCTTATGAAAAAGTATGGTCAGCACATTTATTTGCATTAGTATTATGTAGAACTCAATCTCAGCCTGATCAAAACTTTAGTCCATAATGCGGACGTGAGAAATAAAAATATGCTAAAAAATCATCTACGTTCAGAAGTTACGCAATAACTTATGTTATAAATCAAGAATATTTACACTATGAAGTCTGTGTTTATTGCTAACAAAGTCGGAAGCATTTTTGAATAGTGATCAGTAAGTGACCTTCGTAAATTCTTCGTGACTGAAGCCCAGCACTCCGCCGATGGTGTGGATGACCTCTGGTCGTTTGGTCACTGGTGTTGAGAAGTAACCCAACATGAGGTTCTTCATTAGAATCCTGGGGTATAATGAAATACATCGTATACATGCAGCTTTAAGCTGGAATTTATCCAATGTCTGGATCATAGATTGGTCCTCTATAAAACCACGGCAACAAGATGGACAGGTTCGCCTAATTTATTAAGGCATGGAATCCACCATAATTCAAACCACTTAGTCCCAGGAGATGGTTGACCTGTGTCCATTCATCCCATTAGTGCTGAATGTCAACATATGTAAATACAATGAAAATGTAGAGTAATGTGATGACATAGCAAAGATGTTATCGTCCCAAGGCACCATTCAAAGAGCATCAATTACCTCTGTAAGGGCCACACACACCCCCATCAACAATTTTGTCTGAAAAATGCCACAGGTGGAAAAGTGGTTACATCAGAGAAAATGTTGGTCTTTTCTATTCAACTTCCAGACATACCATGGACTTTTTGTACGATTCAGACAGACAATTACTATGTTACAAATGCATGAGACATTTATGGAGTTATTTTCACACTGACTCACTTGTCAACTTTAGCTTCCGAGCTGCTTTGGTGTTTCTTAATCACATCTTCTGCCTCTGCCAGAAACTTTTCTCTCAGATGAACTGAACGAAACAAAAACCCATTTTAATTGCTAATAAATTGAATACAAATGCTCCGACACACACCAGTTTTTTGTCCGTTACTGCAATAGGAATGATAATAATAATAATGATAATATAATAATGAAGTTTTATTTTAAGTGCCATATTATTTCTTAGTCATTGTGACAAGATGATGCCTACGACACTTTACAACATAAATAATAATAATATGTCTCTAAAGCGCCTAT
>WURV02214298.1:0-10810 GCA_011762755.2 Epimenia babai
CATACATATATGCAAATATCAACACAAGGTGTCGCGGGCGCTACGTCACGCATCGCTGAGCGCTCCATGTAGGCCAGAGGTCAACATCATACCCTCGGTAGTCGACTCGGTGAACCTTGAAGATCCAGCCACGCAACGGCGAATATCTTACACGAATGAATCATGTATGCGAATAAATCGCCCAAATTCAACGCTCAACAACGCAATTAAGCGTGCGCATTACCGCTGATCAGGCATTACTGTTTACGTAATAGCCCGTAAATTACACGACGGCAAGCCGATCCAGTCAAAGTTAAAAACCTATCTATTTAGCAGAAAATTAAATTATCAATGATAACTCTTTTTATTTAGCTATTTCCGTTACAGTTTTATATTACAATATTTTGTCTATACCTTGCATGTGGGATTTCCCTTCTCTATGACTGAATGTGTTATTCTTAACATCCTACGTGTATCAGTATGTATTTTTATATTAATTCTGATATTCACAGGTGTATTTACATTCTGGATTTTAAAGTACACTGTATACTGCGTATATTAATTATTTTGAAGTGTCTTCTATCGTACCTCACTATATACCCAGGAGAAATCTAAAATACATTTATAATTATTACTACTAGCGTGAATGATGCCTAAATACCCGAGGAAAAGTGGTTTTATTTACGGAACGCGTCGCAAAAAACTAAATTGATTTATTTAAGATAATTTCGATCTTTCGAATATCTTCAAATACGTAAAACTAAATCATACATTTTTGTAGCGAAACTACAGCAGATCATGGAATAAATAAACGAAATATCGGTAGCACCTGTTAGGAAAAAACAAAAATTTATTGAAACGAGATTTTTAGCATATACAAGGAATGCTACATCTGATGAATGAGTAAGAATAAGTAAAACACACCCTCATACACAGCACAGATGAGGCAGATACAAATGCAGGTTAGATCATCGCACCCCTCCGATATACATAAATTTTCCCTTCACATTTTCTCACCCATTTACCTGATGGAGCATTCCATGTACAGGTGAAATCCCGCGCCTCAACATATTTTCATTGACGTAGGCGCAACAATTCGTTTCTCTCGCTTATCCCTTTCGTCAAACGCAGCTACCCCAGCTGATATCGGGTTATAAAACGGCGGCGAACGGCACCGGGTGAAAAAATACCGGTTAGTTTACCTAGTCGGGCGATTATCTCACCGGGTCGCGGCAGCCGAATCTCGTTGGGGCGGTGTGAAAAACTGATCGCGTAGTTTAGATAGCGATTATATTACACAGATTTTAATCGTGGATATTTTTCACGTAGGTAACAGCTGAAGGGCCGGAACGGAGACTGAATCGGGCGCTTGTTGTACCAACCGTATTTACATCTCAATGTCGAGTGGGAAAACGCCTTGCGTCTATATATCATTACGTCGCAATTCAACAACGCCCGCGCGCAGCTTGCCAAATGACAGTTATGGCGGGTTGCTCTAACTGCGTATGCATGTGAAATATTCAATGTTGAGGCGGTTCTTATATGTTTATACTAAGTATTTGCCGTCATCTAGTTGTTGTCATTGTGATTTTATGTTAAGTGTCACTACACGGTGTCATCACCAATTAATGCGCTCTATAAATTGCTATTATTATTATTATTTAATATTATTATTATTATTAAGTACGACGGTAAAAATTTTCCGAACGTCGGCGATTTAGATATAATCAGTATCATTTAAACTGCTCAAGTCCAATTACTTAGTGAAGTCATCAATGCAAACTGGGACAAATAAAGTATTACTAACTTCGAAGTAGCGCCATAGTAACACCGTTATTGATGTTATTTGTGGCACAAGTTTACGAGACGCGTAATGTGCTCGCTTGAATCCAGCTTGCTAGATATAGTTGAGCCATGTTAATGCAAGACTGGTTAATGCTAAATGCCGCTAGAAGCGATATCCTGCATTGTTCCATTTAATGAAAATATCGTCATCATGAGAAATCCTAGAATCCTCAATAGTAACACCACCGTCACAACGGATATAAAGATTACTACGAAGTCAGGTAAAATGAACGGGTCGAAGAATAATATACAGGCGTCTGTGTACTCACCCACTTCATTACCCCCCCCCCCCCACATTTGGTGGTTCCCGAAGACGTGTTATTAGAACTGTTGAACAGCATTCCAAGTGAATATAGTTATTCAATTAAACTAATAAATTGCTTAAATTAACCAATTGTCTCTTGTAACACATTGCTAATTGTAAAAAATTGCTCAATGTAAAATCGGTCAATGGAACATATTGATTAATGTAATAAATTGCTCAATGTACTGTATTGCTCAATCTGAAAAATAAATCTATCACTTTATGCAATGCGTCTAGCTTATAAAACACCAATGATTGGCCATACAATAGGTCACTAGTAGACCATCAGTAAATCTCTATCTTAATGTACTGATAAGATAATCAGCATATACTGATGCAGATAATCAAATGTATACCTTAACGCACTAAACCATTAGTGTCATATCTCTATGCAGGCTTTCATTGTAATAAGTGCATATGTGTATGCTAATTATCATAGCATCAAGAAGGCTACACCATAAATAATAACAAATTGACCATAAAAAAGCAGCAATAAAAATGTACAACCATAGAAAATGGTCGTAAATAGAGCTAAACGGTGAAATCATATATCATGGATGGGTAGTATTTTGGACTAAATTCGTGTGGCTATTATGGCCTCTCTATAAACAGGCATTCAGGGCAAAATGCATCAGGCATGAGGGCCTTTAAGAAAACCCAACTACTTCATATTCATTATATAACGGTAAATAGACTAAATTAATGTATTAAGGGCCATAAGGTTACAGTTTGTTTAATAAAAAGAACAATTGTAGTATTTAAAAAGGCATGATAACGACCATAATCATTACTAAGTGTAAACTGAAGGTTACTCCGTATATTAATCTATTTGACAATACCTTCTGTTAATCTGCATAGAAGTGACAGGATCGTCACCCAAAATAGCGATGACCCGTTTGGATGTCGCATCCCTCTACGTAAATATATCCATTTAAGAACTCGTCACAAAGGTAAATCCATCTCGCTGGGGTAACGGTATATCCAAGGAATCGCACTTCTGTATTTGTTTAAATCCACTGTTAAAATAAGAGAAACAAAGCGCGAAATAACATTAAAACAACCATCACGGAGAAATACAAAAGTTCTACTCTTTTATTTCACATGAGCGACAGTCGATTAGTATAGTTGTATCGCTCCGCCTTATGAAACTTTGCTAAACCTAGCAAGCTCCCTTTACCAATAGATATACGGCACTATTATGTGATTAAGTGCTATCAGGACGTTATTTTTTGTCCATATCAGCTAAACGGTAGTAAATTATATAATTTTAATGCACAAAATTTGTTATTCTTCGCGGACTAACTTTCCTTTATTACAACTTCTCACACCGAATCGCCGTCGAAGTCGCGTTTGATTGGATGATAGAACGTCTATGATTTCCCGCAACAGGTGCACCAAGCGCGTTCAAAATACTAAAATATGATCAATACTTTTACACTAACATCGTCATGATTATTTATTACTATTCATGGAAGTTTAATAACTTTTAGTCAAGTGCAGTTTCTTGCGCTTCCTCGTTCATAATATTCGATACGGTGCCGTTCACGTCGTTATTGAATTGTTTTCGCTTGTGTATTTTATGACCATTTGGATTTTCTTTTTTTCTATAAAAACTGAACAGCTCCGATATTTGTCAGGGGAGATAAAAAATTAAAGCATGTGAACTGTCAACAATCAATGTCAAAACGCATGTATATATTTTGTCAGTATTGTAAAACACAAAAATGGTGCGAAAGTTAAAGTTTCACGAACAGAAGCTATTGAAAAAAGTGGACTTCATATCCTGGGAAGTGGACAACAATTTACATGAAGTAAAAGTAATGAAACGTTTTCATATTCAGCGTCGCGAAGATTATACAAAGTGCGCGCCATTGCTCTTGTAGTTTTAGTGACTTTTTTTAAGTTTTAAGCTATTCCACGAGATAGCGTGATTATTATTGTTATCATGTATATGGACTTGTCAAGTCATAGATTTTATGCCCCTCCTAATACCTAGGAAGAGGTTTTTCACGCGGTGGGGCCTCGGCTGCTTGTAATAGTATGGAGGAACCTACTTTCGCTCACCTTTTAAAATAAACTATTTCGCCAAAATATACGTCTGGAGGTTTTGATAAAAATCACAATTAAGAGTGAAGTAGTTGAGATTAACTCGCGATAAACTATAATTCGACGTTTTCATGCCACATTGTATGTTCGCACATCATATTGGCGTTGATCCTACGATTTCCAAAAATGATTGATCTGGAGGTTCCGATCGAATTGTGGTTCCTTTACTATATATCATGCTCGATTTGGATATTTTCCAGATGCTTTTAAAACACATTCTTGAACGAGTATATCTTTTCGTCAATGCTATGCTTATATGGAAGAACATTCCATATATTCACCACTCTATTTGAGGATGCATTCTCCTTAATTACTGTGATAAATCTGTTTACGTATGGTTTCACTGTTACGCCTAAGGTAGCGCTTAAAGACTGAAGTGTTCTGGAGTAAACAGGTCCGAACAAAAGAGATTTTTTATTATTTGTAATTTCCAATTCTGTATTTGGTAAAATATGTCATCATCATGAAATGGTGACAAATTTTAGTTAATATTTAAGTTTTCCAAAAACGGATGCTACAAGTCAACTCCTTATATATATGAATAACTATTTTTATGCCTTTGCTTCGTATTTTAGTAAATTGTTTTATTGTACAACCTGAAATGTTTCATAAGAGCTTGATGTATTTTATAGCGATCATATTTCAGTTTTACCGAGGAAATTTGGTCATAGGTGGGCGATATTTTGGTAGGCCAGTAAATTTACTGGTATGATATGAGTTTACGGAACTATAATAACTTTAATTTATTAGAACATGAGCGTGATATAATATTTATGTTTCCAATTAGCACAAAGATTCTCGGGGTAAATCATTGTAGATACAACAAACTCTCTCGTCACATTCGAGATTTAGCGAGAAGTGTCAAGGAGTTGGATCCGAAGGACCCATTTCGTACGGATGCCACAACACAGTTGCTAGAAAAACTGTTAGTCTCTTAACTATAATTTAGTCTCTTACAGAAAGATGTCTTAGCTGTATTAATCTATTTGAAAATTCGAAAATACAAAGAATAACACCATTTGAGACTGATGAAAATATAAATTATACAACTCTTCACATATCCACAATCTCCTTTATAGGGTGTGGGGTAATATAATTATTCACATGCATTTTCTTGTATAAATATAATTAATTTTATTGGTCTCATGAGGTTTAATGAATAATAAATTTTCTTTAGTCTCATAAAGTTTCAGTAATTACTGATTAATTTTCATTATTTTTATTAAGTCTCAATTAATTTTCAATTATCTCATAAAGTCTCAGTAATTAAATTTCATTCGTCTTACATAGTGCTTATCTCGTCTAATCTTCTACAACTCTGAAGAATGATTCGCTAAAATTGCTTATTCGATTTTAATTATCATAATTAATCCACATTATCTTTACTCATACTTAGTTCTCACTGCCACAGCTTTTATATTCATGCAACATTAATGGGGGTAGCCATTGTTGTTTTCAAAGTAACTAGACACAATAAATAACTAAATAAATGTGAGGCATTTATATACCCCCAACTCCATGCACGCATGCTCACAGGGTGGTCTACGGTGGTGTGCAAATAGCAACTAATATTAGAAAAGATGAAGTCGTTACAGTTACAATTTATATTGTGTAAAAAGATATGACTTAAGCATGGTTTTAAACATGTTACTGGATACTATGTTTGCTTCTCATTTCGAGAAGCAAAGCATTCCATAGAGCGGGCCCGGCAAAGCGAAAGCAGCGCTTTCGAATAGTGACTAGACGGCAGTTGTCAATTGAATGCGCAGAAGAAACCTTTACTTCACATGGGAATCAAACCCACGACCTACAAGTAACCGGTGTGGTGCTCTATATATGAGAAGCATAGTCTCCATTAACTTTCTTAAAACCATGCTTAAGTCGTATCTTTTCATACAGTATAAACACTAACTTTTACAACTACACCTTTTCCAGTATACCCCAGTGAGGGTATATAAATGCCTAATTTTTATTTATTTATTTATTTTACTCTATATTCATGTTGGTATAGTCCTTAGTCCACACTAGAGCTGTTGTAACCATTCCACCTACGACTAACTCAGGACTGACTTTTTCCAATATATTTTTTGCATATCTCGCCTGTTTAATTCACATAATATGAAGTATATTTGTGTTCTATATTTTATCGAGGGGGGATATACGAACATATTGTATGTTTTTTTCCCTGTATGACCTGGAGTATTATCACAGCATCACAGACCCCAACATTCTCAGTCACCTATTCAATTTACATACAATAAACTATAGTTATATAATATATATGAACACATGCATTCCATTCCCTCTTAGCTCAAGTATCATTACAGTATCACAGACCCGCTACATTTTCATAGAGTTAAGGTCATAGGGATAATATTAGCACAGTTTTGAGGGGTTTGCCAGGAGAAGCAGTTAGTCGAGTAGTAGGAACACCGGACTCATAACCCAAAGGTCACAGGTTCGAAACGTCCCACCGGTCAAATGATGATTTTCAGCGAGTCATTTATCACCGATTGCTGGAGTAAACCCGTTTCCAAAATGGGTAGATGCTTCTTATCCTTGGCGGGGTGATACGCAACTATCAAAGGTATTGTACATGCGGTGAATAGCTGCCCAAAACATTTCCTTGTAAACCGCATCTGAGAGCCTTTATTGGCTGATACTTGTGGTCTATAAATGTTGTACTTTACCTTTTTGCCAATAGTAAACCCATACTCGCGTCTCCTGATTCCTTCGATGTATATTTTACCATAGATCTCCAACTGTCAGCCAATTCAAAAGCGATCTCAAAACACATTTATTTAGCATTGCCTCTACTAAATAGTTCAACAGTACTTCCTTAATTTACCATGAATCAACACTTCTAAAGCGATTGCCTGTTTTCTGTTTTTCACTAATTCTTCATAGCTACTATGACAATGACGACTTTGCCTGCATAGGATTTTCCTTTTTTCGATATTTGTTCTGTTTTTCCACCGAATTATTCAACATTGTTATCCATTTCATGTTTACTCTAAATGTACGTGGTTGTATCTAACATTGATCTGTATTACCTGTATACTGTTAGATGTTAATTTTCTATAATTCAAGTAATCACATTATAGTCTTCGACCATTAGGCTATTGTTTCCTGTAAAGTGTGTTTGACCGCTCTGCTAATAAGTACACTTTAAACAAATAAATTTCATTTCATTTCATAGATACAACATGGGGCTCATACCAACAAAAGCAAATCTTGAGTTGGCTGACAAGGTCAACGCCACTTGTTTCTGTCGGTGAGTATCGAGCCGATGACACGAATAGGCATCGGGAGAAATTGTTGGAAGCATGTAAAAATGTCCCCAAATCTAAGTGTCCTCTACCAAAATCCCCCCCCCCCCTACAAGTGACTATATCCGTAACAGCGGCAGACTACTTCCAACGGAAACACTCTTAATCAAAATGATCGTAACCAATACGTCTTATCAAATAAAGGTATTCTAAACCAATATGTTGACACTATAAGCTGAGATTTCACAATGTTATTCTTGCAGACGCGTCTCATCTCCGGAAACATGATTACGAGATTTCATAGTACATATACATTGGGAAGCCATCCGTCAAATTATAATAACGTCAAATAAACCCGTTTTATCATGTTATAATATTCGTATTTCTTTGTAGTCATTGTGTTATAAAACATGAAACGTTTTATTATAGCTTAACTTTCGTATTCTATATAGATTGCATTTCCGATTATTCGGGGACTTTTTTGTCGATTTTATCGTTTTAGTGTGGATCATTCTAGTGGGATGCCATTTCGACTACACGCTTTTTAGTAGGGACATTTTTGCACAGGGGATCTTGTAGTTAGGACATTCTAAATGTCAACCAAATCATTACATAGTGTACATTATTTTAGCTAGATAGTTGTTAGATTTTCAAAAATTGAATTCGAGAAGATCCTGCTTTGATCCGTGGTATGTATGTCCCATTTTCAGGCAAAAGCGTCTTTAATGCACGGTATTTCTTCTAGTTTCGCTATGCAAGGTCTTCTTCCCTATGCTTCTTCCCTATGTACTAGGACAAATATGATATTAAATCTGAAATACCACGCAGCAGCACCATTAATTAAACAACAAAATCCGCAATATCCTATTTTTGCAGACGGCGGCTTCCCGTGTTGATGACGAGAAATCATATGGCAGAGTCGATGAAAAATGCCACTCAATTTATTCAACAAGGCCGTATCCTAAAAAATAACCTAAATAGAAATTAGCTAAAATAATGTTTTATTCATGATACGACACCATTTGATGACATCATGATTATGTTTTGGGATTTTTCTTTATAACTTAACCCTCACCATACTGAAATCTGTGTCACATTACTATAGCAATACAGTCGACAACTCTGTGACAACAGAGTGTCGCGGGTTAAGGAAAGTCTTTGCAGGGAGAGTGACGGAATTACAGGAAGTAAAATCTTTTGGGCTGCATTACTGTAAGTACTAAACAAACGACAGTGACATGTTCTTATTTATATATTTTACTCAATTCTCTTAATACTATATTCTTCGAATAGACACTATACAATTTGATTTGTTCATTATTAGTCAATATTGTTACTTAGGTAGAGTCACTGATATAGTGATCACTTTTGAATAGTGTGTATGTCACAGATACACCGCAATATTGAGGTTTCACCGTATAAAACTAGATTCATGCTGCAATGTGATATTTTTTAAGTGGTTTTTAGTAGATATTTGTAACAATGTATCAAAATTAGCCACTAATAGTACCCAAGCTGTACCTTCACCCACCACCTCTTCTCTTTAGCTATATGGTGATATTCTAGTAGTACGAAAAATGCAATATTGATTCTAGATTGTAGTTGTAATAACACCATTGTATTGCATTAATTGAGTCATAGACAGCGTGTTTCAACCTGATGTATTTCCTTCGACCTCACCCGACAACCCATCCATTAGGCTCTGCGACAACAACTCTATTCTCAATACAAACAAATGTGCGGTGATTTATCCGGGCGTTCCTCAGGGGCATAACATTGGGCCATTGTTATTCTAAATGGTTGCATAACTAATGTCATTACATTTGTTTGTCTCTATTACTCCTTCATAAATGAAGTCAGCTGGGCTAGGAACAAACTTTATTAAGTGCAGCGGCCTTTTTACTGCTGCGTCGTTTCCCTCTTGTGTTTTGTTATTTCAATGTATTTTTATTATTTCTCTCACTTGGCAATTGGTTTAGGATATTGGGCTTCATACTGCAGTAACTACACAATAATATCAATTGCTATAATCTTTTATCAGGTACAATATACCATTAAGCACCAAAATTAATAAGAAAATATATTGTAAATGGCCCAATATAAAAATCAAACCTTTGCCTACGAAACGCATGTTTAATTAATTACTACTCTTTGCACAGTGTGTTGAAATAGACGAGTTATGTGGAACATATTCAACACATGGTTATAGTTGTCCATAGATGCTATGGAGAATGTGAATATATGCTCTATTATTTTTGTTATTTATCATCATTTCACTGTAAATTTTTTCCCAGAAATCATTTTTCATTTTTTCAAAATTTATTTTATTCAAAGGAAATAAACAAAAATTAAATGTGTATGTTTTATTTATGGCATCCAAATTGCTCACTCTTGGGAGATAGCAGAACTTTTAACTCGAGCCAGATCAAGTTTTTTCTTTAGTTAAATAGAAATATGTTTAATACACGACAATGTTAGTAGAATATATACAAGATGTGCTCACTATACTAAGTATACCAGAAGCTTAGAGAGTCAAATATCTGCGACGAGGAAGTAAAAGTCATTTCATCCATATAAGCAGCAGTAATAACTATAATTCATCTGTGAGTATCTAATATAATAAGGTGGATATTATAGAAAAATAAATATTCATGTTATTCAATATCTTTTAGCCATTATAAATGCAATACCAATACATCACTAGATATCAAGAGAAATGCACTAAAAAAAAACCTATACCTCTGACGGGGCAATTGTCCATGGATATGATAATTTTGTGTATGTTTGTGCTGTACGTAAGCTATGAATTATTTATTTTGTCTTTAAGCTATAGTCGAGGAGATACCCAGTGCGATAAATGCAGTCTGTATTATAAGATGAAAAAATTTATAAATCTCACGGTTCACTGTTTAGTTGTTCTGATTTGATGTAAAACGAACAAGAGGAAAAGATTGCTGAAGGGAGTTTTTCCCCTCGTGATGGTGCTCGTGGCTATCGCTAGTGCAGGATCTAGGACTGTATAAATTACCGCCATGACTGTGTATGGTTAACAGATCAGCCTTTTCATTGCCCATGATATTGTGTCCAGTTAACAACTTTAAGCCAACAGTGTTGGTTTCAGCCATATTACTCATATTGGTTTTAGCCTTGTTACTCATAGCTATTCAGCATTGGTGTTTCCGCTCTGAGACAGCTCGAAAGCGCACTTAGCGTCTGTTGATGGATGATTACAGTGCCTCCCCCTCCCTCAAGGTCAAGCTGAGTAATAGCATTAGTGGGAATTACTATGACATGAATCTATCCCCCA
>WURV02214309.1:0-10809 GCA_011762755.2 Epimenia babai
ATAATGATAATGATAATGATAATGATAATGATAATGATAATAATAATAATAATAATAATAATAATAATAATAATAATCGTGCACGCAACGCCAGACTCCGGTAAGGTCTACCAGGCGCTGTAAAGTATGTTAGCTCACTCGATAAAGCTGATCGTTGGTGCTTTAGAACTCCCCCTCCGAGGTGATAGATTACTTGGCTGGATCTATCCTGGATTGCGAGTAATTCGGCGATACACGGCGTTGAGGCCGTGGTTTGAGTAAAATGGCGAACGGTAAAACAGGTTTATCTGGTCACTGGTACTGATTGAAATTGCCTATTATTACTAGGCTGTTACACTTAGTCTATAAAGCTGTGTAAATCTTTATATACATCCGTGTTGTGGTCAAGTCAGAGTGATTCGTCTGCTAGCCACGTCATCACGCCTAAAGCATACAAACAATTCCGATTCCTGTAACGGTTATAGAAGTAATTTGCGGTAGACTGTTTTTCTGCAATCTTCTATAAGGATTATGTGAGATTATGTGGAGCTAAGTTTGAAACAAGTTTCGAGTTCGAATCCACAGAAACTAAATTTTTCCCCTATTCGCAGCAAATGAAGAGACCGAGACTTGATGCAGAAAAGAAGGCTTGTTAGATTGTTTCTTTGGAAAATTTCATAAGGGCTATTCAAAATAGTTATTTATACTTTCAGATCTTTACAAGTCACAATGAAACCGCTGGCCCTAATGATGCCTATCGTCGCGGCGTGTTTTGTTCATGCCGAAGGTATGAATATAGGTCAATACTGACCAAGCTACCACCAACAGAGATCACAGTTGTGGAAGGTGACGCTAAAATTTATATCGATTATGACAAGAGACCAACAGTTCCACTATATCAGCTGTCGGTAATTTGTTCACAAATTTTTTGAAAAAAACATTGCTTTGCGTGTCAATCATTGAAAAGTTTGAGTCCCGCTTGAACTCCAAACCCAAGCCTTCGCCGCCGCATTAAACGATGTTAGGCATCTAAAATTGTTCTGCAACCCTTCCATGAAAATAAGTTGTCCGTAAGCAAATGAAATTTACGGAGTCAAAAATTACGTCTTCAATATTGTCTATATTTTAGTCGTGTCATTGTTCTGTTAATTATCTCCAGTAGAGCCTCTTCAGCCTCTATATAATGCCAACGTTATAGGCTTATTGGAAACTACTATAAATATATTCCACCTTTTGACTCAACACAAGATTCCATTCGTTCAGTGTACTTCGTAGGTTGCGAATAAAACGCTACTTGGCATGTTCAGTGAGCCGTTTTTTGGGACAGAGACGTTGATGGCCATTACAATAATAGATAATTCAATGTTGATGGTAGTTGAATTATTGGATATTTCGTTGGCAAGTTTGAAATTGATGCGCTCTTATGGTCCTCACGATAAGACAAGGCAATATTAAGCCTCAAATAGATTCTATAAAATTCACAGTCAATAAAACTGAAATAATGTACAAAGAAAATTTGCCGCGAATCAACGAAAGGTACAAAACACTTCGGACGTCATAAATGCTTTTTATTTATCTTGTAAATGTTATTTACGGTATGTTAATATTTTACGTTACTATATGGCATAGGTCATCACGTTTCAGGCGGCTTTCCATATGCGTTTTCGGTTCAGTTTGGAGGTGCGACTTCTTCTGGCAGTAGTCACACCAGAATACCATTTAACGTGATTCGGCGAAACGATGCCAACTCGCACAGCGTATCCGGTCAAGAGTTCACGGCACCAGTCAAGGGAGTGTACTTGTTTCAATATGCCGCTGCCTCGGGTAGCGGCGCGATGACTGTCTACTTGCACTCTTCCGCTCAAGATTGGTTGTCGTCTGCCCTAGCGGGAAACACAAATACACTTGCGTCGAACCAGGTCATCGTCGCGCTGGACGCCGGAGAGAAAATTTCGGTTCAACTCAATCCTGGGCACAATTCTAGAGGCTGCTCCCCGCCATGCTCTTCGTTTTCGGGATTCCTCGTCTATCCCCTACAGCCGTAATCAAAAGAATATTTGTCCACGCTATTATTTGATCGATTAATCTGCATATTAAGATTCTATCAAAAGCTTATACAATTTTAATCTTTACTTTAACTTGCATGAGAGTTATTTGGTTTGTCGCTTTCACTTACATAACTGTTCACTGTTATTTAGCGCATATACATTCATCATGATAAATACAGAAATTTGCACAAGTCACTACAAATTTAACATTTGTTTTTGTTACAAAATATTAGTTTAGTGAACGGATCAAGGGGATATCACTCTATTCCCGGTACAGAGTATATCGCGTTTGAATACTCTGGATTTAACAACAGCTTTAGCAAAAAAGACACGCTATTGTTCCGTACCGGTGATTGGCTACTCCTAACCGTCCCGTTATTAGTTGCTTTTATGTTCAGAAATACCCATATTCATGTTGTGCGTATAAATATATGTCTATCCGACTAAAAATCTAAACCGCGGTTTTGACTATTGAGGGTTTTACCCAAAACTTAAAGATATTCATCGTCGATATCATTATCTTGGTTTTAGGCTGTAATACCTACTTTATGTATAATAAGAATTCAATTTAGATTTTTGTATAATTAGAGCAACGGCCTTTGTGAACGCGTTGATTTGTCCAATTTTTGCAAAGAAGTGACCGTGCCATCAGTGAGCATCTTACTGGTACTGAAGTTTATTTTATCAGTTATCTTTGGCAGACCGATTACAGTGGCTGCTTAATAGTTTTATTAATCAATTAAAAGGTGATACATAACAAGCGTTTTGGGAGAGTATTATGCTGCAACTGAATAAACACGAGAAGTTGATAAATACAAGTTGAAGACGAAGGGAACTGGCTCCCTCAAGGCCGTGGCCGGCGACAGCTTAAAAATGTGGTCTCTGAACATACGAAAGTATCGCTTAGATATGGTCTTGCAGGAAGTGGTGTTACAAAAAACCTACCCAGTGAAGAGGGGGAACCACCTAAAGAAAGCAGACACTGAAATTGGATAAACGGTTACCGTTGTGGATACTAAAGGGAGGTGACCGCTTAAAGAATGTAGCCGCTTAACGCGCATAAACGCTTGCATGTTGGAAATTGAAAGAGGCTGATCGGTTGAAGGGTCTGGTTTCTCCAGGTGGATGCAGTTTATCCATACGATGTATAGTGTAGTAGATGGCGTAATATTAGGAAATTGATACGTGTCAATTCTTTACAAATACACATTTGGCGGGATCATAAAGAATATAAGTGGTTTTTAGGCGACTGTAACAGCTGATGTCCTGGATAAAGCTTGTGGACGCTGGTCGATCTCATATTGTGTAACATTTATGGATTTCTTCGCCATTGCTATCATTGTTACCGACTCCATGTTATTCATCAAACCAATGACGCAGCGCTGAAATTTATTAAACAACTGGACCACAATGTTAGATCAGTCCGCAGTATTCACTAGCTTCTACATTGGCAAGATGCAACATGGGACTATTTTGGACACAAAACTATTTGTTGAATGTCACATTTTAGATGAGCGACGATGTCACCTGTCAGTTAACCTTAATGCCTTGGTGCCGTTATATGTCTCACATGCGGCATCGCACTATGCATTGCATTATAGATGCATGTTAAATCATTTTATTCATGAATTAGAAAAAAGAAATATATATGAGTATATAACTTACCTATTGATGTCCTAGCTCTACTCTCAATATCTTTCAGAATTTCTTCAATACCTCGAGTGTATATGGATTAATGCTTACCTCTCTAGAAATACAAAAGACCAGATAAAACTTACGTTGTTCTCTCATATCAGTTAACTATTGCTCATTGAAGCCACTGGCTGCTTGAATCATCAGAAATTTCGTGGCAATTGTTGAATATCCACAATGAAAGAGTGAGAGAGCGGCAAGGTAACCAATCAAGGTGCGAGACACAGCAACGCTACACGGTAGAATCCTTTACGTAACCATAACAGCTACCCAATCATTCGCAAGTAGAGTGGGCGTAAAATGGTTTTTGCATAATAACGCCGCATGTCTCAAAATGACTCGCGTGGAATCAAAACCACGATTCTCGATTTCAACTTTATCGACCTACGTAACAACGACTGTCTAAGTTAGAAATATTTAGGTAGCTATAAATTCAAAGATGAGCCAAATCTTGCACTTTTCCGGTTCTCGTCGGTATTATAAACCACTACACACGATGAAAACAAAAACTGCCCGGTCGCACAGCCGGACTCTCATTTGACGCATCTTGTCGTTACATGGTCAGGTTCGTTGTGCCTCTCTCCGAGCTCTCAGCATGAATGGCCATCGAAAAATCATACTATAATGACCTAGTGAGATTTCATAAAACAGATGAAGGAGGACCTCTATTGAAGGTCATAAGTTCATTCAAAATCACCAAACTTCCGTGAACTTTGCAACTAAAAAATTATTAAAAACACGATTTGGGAAATTAATGCTTTGATGTTTTTCGACTGTGTTCAGAAATGACGGCATTCAGTAAAGAAAGGGCCGTCCCAATCTTTATTAAAATGAGAAGCGCAAGTAATTTAAACTTAAAGGCGTGAATCAAATACAAAAATATCGAAATTTCAACACTCAAATAAAAAATTGTACAGTTTGTTGATTTTAACTCGAACTCATTCCGACTTGCACAAAAAAATATCTATTCTTTAACACTCAAATAATAATATTGTGCTTATAATATATAATATATATTATATGCACTTTTCTAAAAAAAACACTTTTTTGTTTCTTTACTTTATTTGCCGTTTATTAAACCTACAAATGTGTCAGATCATTTTGCTGGACCCTGTACAAACACCGAATTGCCGGTACAAGTATAATTATAATAGCAACAATACTCAAGATACACATGAACCAATGTCAACGTAGGCCAAAATTAATACACTTCACATAAAATAAATACACTGCCCAACTAAAATATACTTAATATCTAAATATATCTACACAATACACTGCAGTGTTCCTATCTTATTTAGAATCGTCCCAACGCCCTCTGAGAGCCTTTCTATACCCTTTCTACCTACTCAGGCGACCTAACACATGGTATAATGGCTGGTGGCTATTACGCCATTACCCCACTACACCGCCAGTGGGCCCCTGAGGCGCAATACACCGATCCAGGTTGCTATGGCGACTACAGCGCCGAGTCACGTGGTTGAATTTTCGTCTGCTACCGAGGCAGGGCGGACAAACAACACTGGAGAATGGTGCGAGTTAACACGATCGCGGGCTTGGAATCGCTCGCCAATAACATTGATCTTAATTGTTTTATTGAAAATTCCACAGGTCGTGCTATAAAACAAGGCTACACCTATTTTTGGCTAAGATTTATTTCTAATATTGTCATGTGACTAAATGAAAATGAGACGGATGTCAAAGCTTATTATTATCGTTCAATCTTAAAAAAAATGAAAAAAACGCACACACTACGTATAATGGTAGCGCATTAGGGTTTCCTCACTCATGCCCATTGTGGCAGGACTGCGAAAATTGCACATAAAAGCATCTGGTTAATTACATCAATTATATGAATCAAAGTGTGATATTTTGATAGTTTTTTTGAGGTTTAGTATTTTGATTTTTGTTGTTTACTTATTGTTCATACAAATACCTAGTTAGTTACCAATAGGCTGATGACCGAGGTAATCGTTCTGCAGGCCATTATTGACTGTTTACAATGCTAGCCTATGATGCGGTTAACGCAACAAATTGATTAGCCTCAAGTATGAGGGGTAGGTGATATGGTGAAAAACCCACCGGGTCTGGGCCGACAATTGACCATTTACGCCACTGACACCTACAGACAGCCTACATATCAACACACTTCCGCTAAGACTGTGATTGGCAATAGTTATTTACAATAAGATGACTACATAGCGAGAAGTAAGCAAGAGAGAGACCATGCATCGAGTATATGAAGCACAGCCACGCCAGTAAGAAAAATCCCGAACATAGCCACACTGCAAAGGATGCCCACATCGCCTATGGGCACGGGGTTTAAGGCATTTTTGGCCCGGAAAAAAGCCAGTTTAAGTAGAGTGATTAGGGCCTGGTCGAGAATTGATCCAGAAACGCCTGGATTCACAGTCAAACGCTCTAACCACTACGCCACCTGCCCTCCTACTATACGAATACCTAAATAGTAGTTCAATTTTACGACACTAAACAAGTAGATTTGTGCCTAAAGACAATTATATTTTATGATAAAATACTTGAGAAAACTCTAGAAATTCTATTACACGACTGTCAAACATTGAAAGTTTGTCCGACCTCAATGCCCGTAAGTTCGGGTAGTAAAAATGCCCGCGCACGATTGGCCAGCCTCGGTTTCGCTCGAGGGTTGCCATGGCGACCGGATCGGTCTATTAGATTCGATGATTTAGATATTATTTAAACGACTTGTCTCCGATTTGGACCAACATGGACTGTGGGACATGCAACGTGCAGCGAGTATATCGAAGGAATGATATTTTATCATATTTATTTGCGATTCCGATTATATATATTATACAACATCTCTTAAAATGTATTTTCTTGAGTACGTATAACATAACAGTAAATGAATACTCATTGCGTCGTTAGACAACCACAATAATTATGAAATCGGACAAGAAAAATGCCGGGAAATTGAAGATTGGTAGAGTTTCCTAAGAGTGTGGTCTCGGCATTCGTTCTGCAGAGCAGCAGACTGATGGGTTGAAGAGACTTTTAGTGGTTTTGTATCGCAGGTATCGGTGGGTAGTCATAGTGGTTTTTATTCATATGGGCATATATTCACGGCTTCGAAACGAGGGCATAGCGGTGTTCTAAATCGGCGTCTACAGCCTCTAATTGTAATAAAGTTTAAACAAACTTAATACTTCGGTGACTTGAAAGAGTCGTAAGAGGACATATCGATATGAGGGCATTAAAAAGCTGAAGGCATTATAAAACGTGATAAGGTTTGCGATTATTCATGAAATGGCCTGGTCTGATGATCACGCCAGCGAGGTTTTATAGGCAAGGATTCCAAAATCAAAGCTACCATAAATGATTCGATTCTTCTGCATGCTACGCCTAAATCCTCGTAGCGAGCCGCAGTTTGTACGGCTTCGGAGAGACGAATGTCTCCACTTCCCACGTTCGCGGATCCATGCTCGGGAGGCCTTCTGCGTCGTCGGCGAAGAAAGTAAATCGCTGGCACATGTGGGCGAAGAACAAAAAGATACGGTTCAGAGCGAACATTTCACCGATGCAGCGACGGAGACCCACGCCGAACATTGTCATGTTCTTGCGCGCATCGTGTTCGGGTGGCACCAAATTGCCTACAATTATTAAAAACGTAATGTGTAATATTTATATACCTAACATTAAAGTAATGCATCTATTTTTCAATAGTCGCTTGCAGGTCGTTCGAGGAATACGACTCTGCAACAAGTGCCATCACACCCTCCCTTCAAATATTTACTTTACATTCTTTATGGGAAAAATCTTACTGATGTTCACATTTCACGCCTGTCTAGGGAGATGATGAGTACACAGGTACGCGTTGTAGTTGTTTGCTATATTTCAGTTGTCAATTCAATAACCCCTATTCAGACAGACATGTCCTTTGTAATTTCAATTACATACTGACAACATACAATTAATAGCTACACTCTTACATAAATAAACAATGATCTACAATGATGACAATAAAACGAGGTCTATCGCGCGTGGGGTTACCTGTACTATCCAGATATCGCTCTGGTTTAAACTCCCACGGCTCGTTCCACGTCTTCTCGTCGTGGTTCATTCTCCAGATGTTAGCTATGAACGCCGTATTCTTCTTAAAAACGAAGCCGTTGACCTGGAAATCTTCCATGGCTGTATGAGCTAAGACCACTGGAATAAACGTTGAGTAGCGAAGCGCTTCAAAAATGGCCGCTCGGACATACGGCATGTTTGCTTTGTCGTTCAGAGTCGGCTCTCGCTCTAGACCCACGACGCTGTCGATTTCGTCTTGCATGCGCTTCTGGACGTCTGCTTTATGAATCATAATCAACAACAGTATGTACATCGTTTTACTAGTTGTTGTAATTCCGGCTACTAAAATATCGACCAAGAGATCATGAATATTTCCGTCGCTCAACCACCCGAGCTCGCCTTGCTTATTTAACATTTCATACAAAATCCCCTTTCTGGTCGCCTTCTCGTCAACATGGCGTCGTAAATGATACATTATTTTCGCCAAGGTCTTCATTACGTTCTGATACATTCTTCCAGGACCCAAGGGAATGTAGCGTAACAAGGGGCATGCGGTTAAAACACCAATGTTGAAATTACCACATAGTTGGTCGATTTGATTGTTGATATCGTGTAGCAACTTGTGGATTTCGTGATCGTAGTCGAATCGCTCTCCGACGAGTAATGTCACCATGATATTTCCAGTCGACGTACTCAGCAACTTGCTGATATCGAACGACACGTCCTGCAGCGTTTCGAGTTTCTGCTTCAACATGCGAAATTCCTCTCTTATGACGACTTCTATTTTATGTATGTCTCGTGAATATGGCGTTATAATCGTATGCACTAATTTGCGTAGTTTCGCCCACTTCTCTCCGTACGAGGCTAGATTGAGATCATCTGGGAGGTAATATTGTGATAGGAAACTAGTCATGCGTCCAGACAAAATCTTTCTATATGCTGGATGAGCCATTATGTTTGTAAAAGCATCGATAGAATTCACAAACACGATATTGTTGCCGCCGATGTTCACGTAACTCAAATCACCGAACTTATCTTTATGGTCCCAGATCGCTCGATGTAAGTTAGTCATCGGTACGTTAAATGTATTGCCGACAAGCGGCCAACCTTTCGGTCCTGGTGGATAGGTATAATTGCGTGAGTCGCGTAGTCGGCGATAGAACCACTTGGCAATGATAATAGCGAATAAAACCGGAAGAGAATACGCGAGAGCAGTCAGCGTCACCTCCATCGTCCACTTGAAATCGACACTATGTCACGATGTGACTGGAATCTGAATATGAAAGGTCGACAAGCTGTGAACTTAATGCCAACTAGCTATGTAAATCCTGAACCTTTTTTCATCCTTTCACGGTTGCATAGAGTGATCCTAACATTTACTAATCGAATTCTCTCATTTGTTAACTTAACTTATGTGAATTTTCCAATAAATTGACCAATTCAACCACACAACCAATAACACTCGTTAACCGATATAGATTAAAGATATACTAAAACCTGCTGGGTAGGCTGAAAAGCTCATAAGGGGACAATGATGCCTTTTGATAATGAAATTGTTGGCGGTTATTTTTCAAAGTAGTACGCAATAAGCTCTATACACTTTGTTCAACGATGTGGCAGTCCTGCTTGGATACCCGTGGTATAGAACCCTATCTTGGTCACTCAAAAACTATTCGACGACACTAATTGGTTCGATATCGTCTGCCTTCAAATGTCTTCTCATATTTGGGAAGAGGTAATAGTCCAAGAAAGCTATATCAGCATGGATGGTCTTTGGGGTGAAGCCTTTCATAGCTAGATACTTGATAACACCACGGTGCCAATTTCTCCACTTTGGTCTAAGGCTGCAGTAAGTACCAGGTAAGACTGCACTAATGATTAATAACACTGGAAACAACTGTGCGATCAGTTACCACAATGACTCGCCTTGCTGTATGACAAGTTTCATCTGTCTAGCTTGGGTCGTTCTTGGTGAGCCTATGAACTTTTCAGCCTCCTCTCGTATAAATCTATAAATACGCGCACTCACTGGACAGTCGTGCGGGCAACTCGGTCTCCTGCAGGATTATCGTGGCAGCTGGCGCCCGGTATCGTTTTTTGTTTTGTCTGAAATTATTTATTCATAGTCGCTGATCACGCTGTCGGCTGCAAACAAATTGACATTCAACAGGCTCCACGATATGAATCACGTCCATATTGTCCAGTAGAGTCAGCACGTCAGCTGTTTTTGAAACAATACCAGAAAACCAGACAAATAATTTACTGAATATATAACTGTATATAAACCAGTATGTCACGATGAGTCGAAAATCGCCGAAAATGTGAAAATATCCGAATACTGTTGATATTGAGATTTTAGTTCCTCACTTGCATTATTCCCCAATAAAATTATTGCAAAAACTGTAATACGATCAAATACGATTAATGTTCTATTCATAAATGGGAAGTGATTTTTATTTTTGTTAAGCTTTCGTCTAAATCTGAACGAAAACCGTCAGATTTGAGATCTCACTTCCATTGGTTCTGTCGAGAAATGTTATTATAGATTTTCATATTTGAAGGAGAGGTAACGATTGTTAGAATTCAATACAATGCCACTTTAGCCGTTATACACCTCGTGGTTTTATGTCCGGAGAGCCCACGCGGTGTGATCATATACGCACATCTTCCGTCTGAAACGACTGCGTTTCAGATCATCGCTGGATGCTTTCTATAGCGCTTGTTTCCCGCTATCTAGTCATTTCATTGTACGTAATAGAGTACTCAAGTGGTGACGTCACGTTGTCATAACAACGAGTTCTCAACAATAGTCAAGATGGCTCATGTAATTCTTCGCCAACGAGAAATCTATACAACGAGGCGAAAATCACTTCAAATCAGGACATATAGAGCCTTTTTATTACCATGAAGGTGTTATCGTCAAGTTATTTAGTCATTTTTCACGGTAGCCGCACGTGATACCGCGTTCCTTTAGCCCATACTTTGACGAAGCAAGTCAAAACGTCCCCTTAACTAAACGTCCCCTACAAAAACGCTCCCC
>WURV02214320.1:0-10809 GCA_011762755.2 Epimenia babai
CCAGTTGTGGGCATGATTTTTAATATATTTACAATCAACAAGTCTACAGTGTCACAGTTAGGTAACTATAAGTAACATGATTTCCGACATGACATTCAATTATATCAACTTTTTTATAAAAGTGTTGAATAAAAAAATAAATAAATCTTATTGCATTTTCTTTTGTAATGGCTCTTAATCATTTCAAAAGCATTTTGATTTTGCAATATATAATTCTTCGTTCAATGAGCAATAAAATCCAATTATCTGAATGATAATTCAGACATCATTTGCCCTTTACAATGCTAGCCTATTAATGTGGTTAACACAACAATTTCATTAGCCTCTCTTATAAGGGGTTGGTGAAAAACACCTAGTGTGAAAAACTCACCGAGTCTAGGCAGACAATTGACTTTTTCCATTCAGGTGGGTAAGCGACACAGAGACCATATATAGAGCTTCTGAAGCATAGCAAATGTAAGAGGCAAAAATGCTCTAACAGAACCACACTGCAAGGGCTACCCATACCCCTATGGGCAAAGGGTTTTAAGGCATTTTCAGCCCGAAAACGCCACAGGTAGTAAACTGGTTAGAGCGGGAATTGAACCAGGGTCTCAAAGCCAAACACTCTAACCACTACGCCAGCTCCCCCAATTTCCATATAGATCCAGATAGTTGCAAAAATTGTTTGTATTATACAAGTATATGAATTACTTGAATAAATTACTTGAATGAATTAGTTTATTTTATAGTGAAGGCCACACGTAGCATTTTGATTCTTACAGAGAGTTAATGGCTCTGGGAATTTCTTAGAAAGTCCAGCCATTTGCATGTTCTTTTTGTCGTTGTGGGGGGTGAGGGCGTTATCATTACACAATCCAGCCAACTTGTGGTATATATCATGGAAGTGAAAGTAAAAACTAAGCAATACAATGGAGAAAAGGCAACTGTGGTTCCTGTACACACTGTAACCGGTAAAATGGCCAGACCGCAAGATAACCCATGGGAATGACACAAACTGCAGGCTGAATGATGAGAATAATAACAATAAGACAGTTGACATTTTAGTTGGGATTTTACTAACAAGATGTTAGCAAATTATATTCGAAAAACAAAAGCAAAAAAGAATAAAAAATTACTATGATTTATAGTCAACTCAAACCTTTAGAATAGCATTAAGAGTGAACACACTCAACTACGTATCTATTATAATTACTTTTATAATATTTAGAACTACACATCTAACCTAATTTAGCATTAAATGCGCAAACAGTAAAGACTTATTTAATCTGTGGCATTGTGGACACAAAACTACGTGCAAAGCGTTGGCAAATAATACAACACATATAATTGTTTGTTTAAGGATTCTTGTCCTGTAGGCTTTTTGAAAATTGAGTATATGGGGCATATATTTAGTATAAAGGTCATTATCACGGACATTTCACAGTTAATTCCTCAAAATCACGGTTCATGCGTAAAGATAAGATCAGTCAAATTTTAAATCAATATATGTTGCTATGAGGCGGTTTTTAATATTATTTTTATTATTATTGTATTATATCCGCTCATCCAGAACAAGGACTGTGTCAAAGAAACAACCGACAAACTGAAGCTAAAATGCAAAAATTATGTTATCCAAATCTATCCTTTTTAGGTCATCATTTGTATTATCATGCAGCACACCATATATGTCGTGTAATTTCATCTATAAACTCGTGAGATTGGTGTGGTTATTATTACAAATGATTCCTCGACTTAAAAATGCAGTCCCTGCGCCATGTTCTACATTTCATCGTACATGTTGTTTTTATTACACGCAAAGACTTTTGTGATTATTGAAGAAATAATCACCTTTTGTGATTATTGAACCAATTATCACCTTTTTATAGACAAAACAACCTCGCTTCCAGTTGATTAAACAGCAGCGTTTTCAGATAGGTAAAACCCACCTTACCATAACTATATCTTGTACACTGTACAGTACAAGCGCTATATTTATGAAATCTATGCATTCATTAGCGTGTGAGAATCTTATTATTGAAATTCGAGTACATTATAAGGTCAAATGGCGATTTTATATTTTTATCCACTCTTTGATTTTCCTAATGAAATGTCAGAGATCTTAAATCACTGCTGGAGGTTATTATCTTTGGATTACAAAGTCACATGTTGTTTGTATAAACCATGAGCATCTGTAACAACTTTTTATGATCCAAAAATGCGTATATTAATTCTACCTCCTATACTTTTTCAAATGCATATATATATATGTATATATATAAAAAAAGATTCTTGTAAATTAAGGGTGAAGAAATTTTATGCGGTAAATTTTTCTGTTTCTCTAAATAATGCATTCTTACACCCTGCATGCTGTTCAAAGCAACAGTTGTCGTATGATCTCGGCTATGAGACTGAAATGTTGCTCTTTGGGAGAGTTTGGAGTAGATATGCTGATAGACCAGAGTAGCGGAATTAACTTTCTGCAGGGTCTGCACGAGTTTGTGAACCAAAGCTAATAATGGCAGGGGAATGTTGCAGTACCGAACATAGACATAGTATGTAGAAAATGTGGCTAGGGCATACAGCTATCAGCGGCAGAAGATCTAGGTTTGACTCACTCTAACCACTAGGTATGCTGACTTTGCATACTGTTGAACTCTCTCATAATTTCTTACATACATCATTTACCCATGGCCGGGTCACCTGAGATTCAGTGAACTTGAATAGGTAGTCTATTGGCTTTCAGACTAAAGGTGTGTATGAGAATTTACTGCGATCTCCGTGGTGTAGTAAGGCTTACAATATTAAGCTAAGCGACCTTGTGATACGTACTTATTAGCCTCACTTTAGAGTCATAAATGACTTAAATGAATCGCCTTATCCCAGGCTTTTTATGTACACAACTATTATTAATGGCATAATTCGATATAGTTGTATTGTCAACAGTAAACAGCCTCCTGATGTTACATACTATTGAACTTAAATAGCCATTATATTACTTCACTTTTAGTGGTTGTTTCTTTCAATAACAAGACTGTATATGCGCATATTACTCCCAAAAATAGAAGTAATACTAATTAAATAATAATTAAATAAAATTGTTGCGCTCTAAATATTACTGGACCTTAATCAAGCTGCGGCAGTATACTCCTTTGTTATATAATCTTTATGTATCTTCTCCAACCGCAAGAGCAATATTTGCTCTTATTAAATATGAATCTACCACGTATACGTTGTCTAATCTCAAAACATCAAATATTAGTTTTTGCTTTAAACATTTGTAGGTATTTCCTAGCATTATTGTAAATATTTCTGTGCAATGTTATCCCAGCAATTGTGTCATTAATGCCATTTTTGAATCGGTGATATTTTTTCTTGAAAACCACAGAATCTTTATGAAGGAATATTTTAACAACATTTTGTATAAATCAGATGAAATGAGCCTGGTGAATGATATGAATGCTTGAACGTGAAGTCTGAGTAGGCCATATCCAGAGAATACACTTCCCGATCACCGAGTCCGGTCCCAACAATTCATGGAAAATCCTCACTTATAAGAATGACTAAGCTGCAATCAGGAATAAATTTCGCAATAAATGTGCTCGAAATATACTCTCGGTATAAATATAGCGGCCATATGATGAAATATCATGAAATGTTTCAGTTGTAGTCATTAAGTTTACTTGAGCTAACCATTTTATAGTGAACTTAATGCAATGGTTATGTCACTACCGCCCACATCTAGATTATTCATACTTTTGTGAGTGCCTTCGCGGAAGGTCAATTGCTGTGAGGAATACGATATATAAAGTACGGGGTACTTATTATTCACAATGGTGCACCATGTTAAAAATCTGTTTTATTGTTAGTGATGAAAATTAGATCACTATAAACTCATAGGTACATGAACTTTGAAGACAGTTACGCTTTTCATTCATTCCATTCCAAATATTTTTTATGCTAATATACTAATATCATTACATAATTATTATGTAATGATAGTATGTATTGATATGTAATAGATACTTCTTTCCATGATAAAATTATGTACGTTGATATTCGAGTGGGGAACATGTAGAAATAAAGTTCAAATGATGAGGAAAAACCTGAGATTCACTAAACTTCAGATGATTTGTCATTCATCAACACTTTTTCAAATCGACAAATCGAAGGTAGCAAAATCATAAGTGACGATTTGTAACATTTTATTTGTATGTATTATCATGTGTTCTATACGGAAATACTATATCATAGTGCATCATTTATCATTTCTGCCAACTGATATTGGTGGTCAGTATGGCTACATATGGGCCTCAACATGGGTGAAGACGATGACCACCAGTGTAGACTTGCATTGATCTTGGGATTGCCACTATCGATTAGGGAAATATGGAAACATGATGTACACTATAATTCTGTGGATTCTGTCTTTGCTATCACAGTATGTATGAAGATTTTTCACAAATCAAAATTATCTCGATTGATGAATGAATTTACATCGATAGAAAAAACATCGTTAAAGAAAGGTAATCTTTTTTGCTTACACCGGAAACCTTATTACTAAATCCATGCCAAATGAAACAATATAGTAGGACAAGTTATGGACATACACTAATCAGTTTTATACATTACAACTTCATTCTTGACAGTAAGCATAACTGACATTTATGATTCCATCAATCTTATGTTACTTCAAAGAACACTAATTCTGAATTCTCAGCATCGTAAAAATCTTTCTGGCTAGACATACAAAGAGTTTTTGCCATATTTTCATTTATCCGTGACCTGTATTTTTTCTGGCCCACGAATTACTTAGCAGTACAAAATCCTATCATTTATTTCATTCTTGCTACTCATGCAGTTATTATAGATAGTATTTTACATTCTTTTTTGTTCTCACAAGATGATGGTGATGAGTGTATAGATCTCTTTACCCTTTATTTATTCCTGCAACCAACCAATGCTGACATTATAGTGATTAATGATGTAATGTCATGTACCGTTGCCAAATGTATAAGTGCTAAGAATGTTGTTTCCAATTCTATGCCCCAGCGTCCAATGCTCACGTGACACCTACGCTATCATTTCATTGAGATATTTTGCAGGAAGTACATCCTTTTTCCTTTGTATAAGCAACGTAGGAAGTGACCTCAGACATAATAGGCGATTGGCTATTGAGATCTCATCACAAATAAATGAATATTGATCTAATCCTCAAAATACTATTACTAGTAACATGAATATAACAAAGAATAACACAGCTACAGTGACTTATTTCGTCTTCAATGAAATTGAACACCAAATTACTGGTAATACAACACAGAACAAGCCAAAACAAACGACCAACTTATTTTATCTTTAATAAAACATAATTATTGTGCTTGCTTATTACAGAGAGGAAATTTTTTTATTTTTCTCTTGTCAGACTTGTTCTCCTGGACTACCGGACTCGCGAGCTCACCAATGTGCCAAATTCAACAAAAAGTCTACCAAAGATATTCACTGGACTCCAGCTTATGAAGGTGCAATATTTAAATTTACACTGGATGATGATCATCTGATGAGAAAAATAAAGGATAATTCCACAATAGTTTTGCTTATGTGACAATGAAGCTATAAATACAAAATTACATTCAATTGAATAAATGTTCAGATCGAATTATGTAAACTTCAGTTTCAACATCCTCTGTATTTCTAAGTGTTTGGAGAATTGGGAGTCAAGTGGAATTGGGCATATGTTTATCGTGCATCTATTTTATGAAAAAGTTGTGCAGTTTAGAAAAAATCCACTTCATTGATAATCATTTTCGAGTTAGTCGATTGTAAAATGTAATGCATTTCCAGAAGCAGGACAAAATTGATTCATTCTCACTCTTATAAGTCTCTTAATAAGTCTCCTATTTGATATATTGCTTATTTCTACAGGAAACATGGTTCAGATATGTTTTTTGAGACGCACAGTTGCCTTGTGGGTTTAGACATATATTACATATATTATTCATTGACATCAAACATTGCCAATATTTCCTATCTATCAGAGACTAGTTAGCTAGTTTACTGCTTGCTGCATTGAGCCAAGCGTGATTAACTCTACTTTATTTCTTATGCAACATCTATCTATCGTGGGCATAATTGAAAAATGAGCGAATAAAACTCGTTGAGTAATCGTATTACGTAATGCTGTTGATAACATTGCTACTTTACTGAATATAGTTTTTATTTTTTTAGTATATAACAGTAAGAGGAAGGGAACTGTTCAAACGCTATCTTTCGGAATTTATTCTTCTCTCACAAACGCTAGTTATTAGTTCCGTTATCTTTATTATTGACTAATATTACTTTTTGGAAACTATAAATATCTGGATTACACATTCTAACACATTAAAACGGGTTATATTACCATTGATGTTGAGTATGTTTATGGATTTTCATCAAATAGTACTGAGACAGTATTCTCGGGGCTACTAACACGATATACAGTAACATCACTTCTAGTATTTCACTCGGTTGTTGAGGTGCTTAAGAAATAGGAAGCCACTGGTCAAGTGGAAGTATAGTTGGCTCAATCACAGTGATATGAGAATTTCTCAATTAACTGTAAACCAAGAAAAATCTCACAGCTCCTATCACTGACCGCTTTTATTTGGGTTATTCAGTAATTTTTTTAATTTTTGGTCTGATTGAAAACAATATGGTTAAATGACTGAACTAGTTTGAATCGTTATTGCTTTTCTCTTTTCTTGATTGATTTCTCCACCATAATAAATAAGGCCATTTCTTCACGCTATGTCATAAGTCACAATTGCCACTGGTCTAGGCTACCTCGACACGATAAAGTCCCAGCCTATTCATACGAAACAGGTTCGCATTAAATCCTGATGTTTTGCACTGATTCACTACTGTCACTTTTTCTCCCCTCTCAAACAGTTATGGTATGATTGATTGCACGCTGTTTATCTACTGCTATGCGGTCTACTGTGTTCAGATGGGAGCGAGGATTGTTCCCTCAAATGCAAATCCAAGGAGAGTGGTGACATATCTCAGCTCAGAGACCACGTAGATAATGGCACATCTTGTGGCGAGAATCAACAAAGCGTCTGCATTCATGGAAAATGCTTGGTGAGTTGTGAATAATAGGAACATTGTTCAATTAATAAATCGGGCTTGATAAAGTATACTTGATGAACAACAGTTTGTGTTAACAGTGAATCTGTCAAAAAAGTGCTACCTTTGTATTTCTCGTATTTACAGAATGACACAGGAACTTACACTCAGTGTTATACGTTGAGTTATATTTCTTGCTCCAATATCAGTATATCCTCAAATGCAAAGATAGGCAGATAGAGAAATGCTATTGTAGATCACATATTGTTCCCATTAGTACTAATACACTAATTCTCATTTGCAGCGAACATTTTTCTTCTATTCTCATTACTCAAACTTTACACTTTGTTGGAGTTCCTATATAGCATACCGCTGTCTGGACATCAATGATAAATGATTTATTTCATTCCCAGTGGGAGTTTTTCATTTAATTATGGCATTTTAATACGCTTGGAAACAGCTGGAATTGTTCAAACATAATTCAATAACGTTTTATATCACGAAGAACAAGGAAAAGACTGTAGCACCTTATGAGACTAACAAAAGTTTATTGTTATCTCATAAGGTGCTACTGTCTTTTCCTTGTTCTTTACGTACATAGACTTAACACGGCTACCCCAACTTGTTCTGTTTTGTATCACCAATTTGTCCTTGAACGACTAAATCTAGCCGGCTGAATTAAAGTAAATTTAGTATTGTTGAAAATGTATCATAAAAGAATTTATCCTTGGTCCATTCATCACTCATACGCATAGTTCAAAATTGTTATAGCTATAAAAATGTTACCATGTGCCCTTTTTTTGCACAATGTATTTTTGATTGGCATTGAATCCATTATATAGCATTAGGCCGCGCGTCTCTTGTGTTGAATGTATATGCAGTCACTTAGTTTAACATTCACAATTACATGCATGATTTAGCACATCTAAGCACAATGTTATCAACGAGCAATGAAAGTTAAGACCTAATTTTGCACTTTAAACTGGTTTTGGTGGGTAATTGTACGAATGCCGTGCCCTTGTGGGATATATTATATATACTTATATATTTAACCAAGTGATGAACATGAGGGTCTGTTCATTTCGGTCACTTACCATAATACTTATCCCCCCCTCTTGATCCTCCATGGGTATCAGTGGTGCGAATGCTCCCCCTTAAATATTCTTCCCAAAATAATAGGTATACTTGAGCCTATGCGATCAGCCTAAGCCGAAATACTCTTAAGAAATGCTAAAACTACGGAGAACCAACCAGAATGTACCACAACCTTGCTTTTGTTCCGTGCCTTACCAGTTTCTCATCTTACTGAAAAAAAATCTGTATTTGCTATCGGGTCTAATGATATTTACAATCAGTTGATCAGGACCAATGTATTTCTGTAACAACCTGAATGTCCAATGATAAGGGGTGCTCCCAACAGCTTAAAACACGAGTTACTCTCAACTCTGATGATTATAATGGAGATTGTTAGCTGTTAATTTTCATGGTAATATAGTATCTAGGTAGCTTCAAAACACCAAAAGGTCTTTTTACTTTTTATTACGTTCATTCTCGACACGATAAATTTTTTTTCTTTTGATGTAAATGAATGCGTTGCATAGTTGCAAAAGAAATAATTTATTATGAATTTATATAAAGCAATAAATAACGGGTGCAGAATTACATTCATGATGAAATATTTGTAAATAACGATTTCCTAGATAGTATATGCAGTATATTGTAATAGAAAGTCATAAACTATCAATTCAAGGTATAGCGGCTTGTTTTTACGTGGCTTTTTATATGGTTTTATGCCATTTGTCTATTCTATATTGCTCATATATTAGAATGCAAATACTATTTTCATTCTGATATTGTTTTTATGTGCACTTATGGAATAGAACGTTGCAGCATTTCCAATGATAAGGTAAAATATTGGCAGGGGTATGGTTGAATAATAGTTATATTTATGTATCTATAAAGTACAATATGTCTATGAAAACCCTTGAATTCACTGATCTGGTGATAAATATGATTCTAATGTCGAATGTCCAGCTATAAAATATGATAGATATTATATATAGCACCAATACCTTGCCTCATGAAAATTCTGTTTCTGTCACTATATGTGTCATTTTGGAAATATATAAATACATTGTAAGCTAAGTAATATTAGTAACGTTTATATGATTGGTATGATTAGCATGATATACTGTAAACATGATATAGGTCATTTCATTTTTTTTCACAATGTTTGTATAGATTTTGTACAACTTTGTTTGCATTTATATAATGTGTACCTCACTTATACTTTCTGTTAACAAATAACGTATTATAATATAGGTCATGTTGACTATATATGTGATTTATATACGAGCTTATTGGTGGATTCGTGGCTTTACATTTTCTGTACCAGGACAGTGTATTCAATAATTGCTTTCCCGCCAGTAGACATGATGAAAAGCAAACAAGGCAGACCTCTCTATCTGTAGATATATTGAATATTGTATGTCAAATGTTGTATGGTTGATTTCTTACAATTTATACACATCCCAATGGATCTTTAGTGTTCGCAGTAGGTAACTCTGGTATACTGGTTACCGACAGTAGCTATTTTCATTATCCATTGACCAGCAAAATCGTGATTTGATGTCACATGAGACGTCATGTCTTTCGAGTGGTTGAATAATATAGGGCATAATGTTATTGATATCCAAAGATAGACGGTAGGATTCAATTTAAATGCAATCGGGTGCAATAAAAATTTTTTTTTGGGGTCATTACACTGTTGGAAAGTAGTTCAACTAATTAGTATTCATTTATCATTGAGGTAGAGTAGAAGACCAATTCCACGGGATAGTATGTCTTCATAACACCGTCTTGCCATAACACGCGATCCATGTAGTTCTTTTGATATACATTAGGCTGCGAGGAACCGTGGGGTATGGAGCAAATGTGGCTTAATTCAATTGCTTGATCATCCCTTATTGCGATTTATAGACCGCAAGTATCGACAAACGCTCTCAGATGCGGTTTACAATGAGTGTTTTTATGGCAGCTATATTCAGCACGCATACAATACCTTCGACACTCACCTATCACCCGCCAAAGATGATGTCAAGCGTCTTCCCATTTTGCAGACGGGTTTTCTCTAGCAATCGGGGATAAATGATTGGCTGAGGTTCATCGTAGAAAAGTCGACCAGTTAATTTATCTGTTAATTTAATCTGTTGGTTTTTGATTTTGTATGGTCTACAGCTATAAAGTAATTTGTCCTCAGGTTGGTTACTGTAATAAGTATATAATGATGGAGTTAAGTTAATATTTTAAGTGCCATTGACATTTACCGTCATTAATGGGGTAGCCCTAAAACTTTAACTGTTAGTATATTTCTGAATTTTATTAACCGCAGTTTTTTATATATTATAAAATACCTAAGGTACATTTCGTCATAAACCAAATGCAACTCATATCGCTAGTATGGATATTTCTATAATTAATCCCAGGGAATGAATGTTAGTTTGAGGAGACAGCCAACTGGGTTCTTATGACCTACTTGTATTTTGTTTCACAACAAACGTGGTGTGACACTCATGGAATGGATGCTTCATCAGTGGCCACCATCCTGTTATATAGTTTGTTATTCTGCAGAACGCTTTATAACATGCTTATATGTGACTCAACATGCCAAAATGAGTCTTAAGTCGGAATTTTACATTTTTCATATTTTTACTTTATCTAATAGAA
>WURV02214331.1:0-10808 GCA_011762755.2 Epimenia babai
CTGCCGGGTCTCTCTGGCCTCTTGTCTTGTTTTAGTATTGTAATGCGTACTGCCGGGTCTCTATGGCCTCTTGTCCTGTGTAAGCATCACAATGGGTACTGTAGGGTCTCTTTGGCCTCTTATCTTGTTTTAATGTCGTAATGTGTATTGTCGGGTCTCTTGGCCTCTTGTCTTGTTTGAGGATTGTAATGGGTACTGTAGGGTCTCTTTGGCCTCTTGTCTTGTTTTAATGTCGTAATGTGTATAGTTGGGTCTCTTGGCCTCTTGTCTTGTTTTAGTGTTGTAATGGATATTGTCTAGTCTCTTTGGTTTTTTTTCTTGTTTTAGTGTCGTATGGATATTGTCAGGTCTCTTGCCTTTTGTTTATATTTTTTAATATTTTTTATCTCTTTTTTATCTCTCTTTATCTCTTTTTTTAATCTCTTTTCTCTCTTTTTTTCAGGTGAGCGTCTTAAAGCCTCTTGGGCCTCTTGTCAATTTACCTGAACCAATGTTCGCTGAGGTTTTCTGATTGGAGTTTGTGCGTCGTCCATCCGTCTGATGTTAACATTTGACAGATATTGTCCTTGGGATGGTCTCTTCCAGATTTGTTCATGGTATCGTCATCACAGCTAGGGGAAGTACCTTCTGCCGATATTCGTATTTTTTTCTTAAAAAATCTTAAGAACAGCGCAAGAGGTTCACACAGACCTGTATTTCCCTGTTTTAGTGTCGTGGGTATTGGGTACGTTTAGTGGGTATTGTCGGATCTCTTCGGCCTCTTGTCCTATTCCAGTATTGTTATGAGTATATTCGGATCTCTTTGGCCTCTTGTCCCTCTTCAGTATTGTAATGGGTATTGTCGGGTGTCCTTGGCCTCTTGTCTTGTCTTGTTTTGGTGTCACATGGGTATTGTCGGGTCTCTCTGGAATCTTGTCTTGTTTCAGTATCGTAATGGGTATACTCTGGTCTCTTGGGCCTCTTGTCCTATTTCAGTATTGTAATGAGTATATTCGGATCTCTTTGGCCTCTTGTCCCATTTCAGTATTGTAATGGGTATTGTCGGGTCTCCTTGGCCTCTTGTCTTGTCTTGTTTTAGTGTCGTAATGGGTATTGTCGGGTCTCTTTGGCCTATTGTCTTGTTTCAGTATCCTAGTGGACATTGTCGGGTCTTTTTGGCCTCTTTTTATCTCTTGTTCTCTCTTTTCTCTCTCTCTTCTCTCTTTTTCCACTCTTTTTTCTCTTTTTCCCCTCTTTTTTCTCTTTTTCTCCTCTTTTTTCTCTTTTTCCCCCTACTTTTTTATCTTTTTCCCCCTCTTTTCTCTTTTTCCCCTCTTTTTTCTCTTTTCCCCCTCTTTTTTCTCTTTTCCCCCTCTTTTTTCTCTTTTCCCCTTCTTTTTTCTCTTTTTTTCCCTTTTTTTTCTCTTTTTTCCCTGTTTTTCTCTTTTTCCCCTCTTTTTTCTCTTTTTTTAGATGAGCGTCTTGAGGCCTCTTGGGCCTCTTGTTAACTTTCTATTCGCTAAACTATTTTGAATGTTTCATTGGCTATTATATTTTTATTTTCTATTGGCTAATCCAATTTGAATGGTTCATTGGACAATCGATTTTGAATGTTTCATACGCAATTCCTTTCGAATGTCTAATTGACTAATCTAATCTTGTCGTTGTTGAATTTCAGCATGTTAGCTGTCATCCACGCTTGAATATCAGCGATGCAGGCAGAGATAGAGTGGAGTGCGTCGTCAATACGCGATGGAACGGCTGACATGTAGAGCTGCACATCGTCGGCGTATTGATGGAATGAGAGGTTGTGCTTGCTAATTATGTCGCCAATAGGGTGGTTGTAGAGAGAGAACAAGAGTTGACCAAGCACACTGCCTTGTAGTTCACCCTGTTTGATTGGCAGTGCCGAAGATGTTGAGTTGCCATCCCTCACACGCTGCTCGCGACCCTCAAGGTAGGACTCCAGCCACGCGTTGGCAGCACTGACGACCCCAACGCGCGACTTTGGTGTGACTAACGGTGTCGAAGGCCGCTGACAAATCCAAGAGGATGAGAAGTGCCAGCGACCCCCGATCACACGCCATCCGACAGTCGCTCTGGACCTTAAGAAGAGCCATTTCTGCCCCATGACCTGCTCTATACGCTGACTGGTACATCTCGTTGAGGTTATTGGTGGCGAGGTACTCTATGAGTGACGACGCGACGTGACGCCTACCAGTCTAAGAGAGGGAGGTTAGATTGGTCATGGGCCGAAAATTTTGAAGAACATCTGGGTCGAGCGAGTCCTTCTTTATCAGCGCGGTGATATAGGAGTCTGAGAGTAGCGGGAACGTGGCAGGAATCAAGCGAGGAATTGATGATGCGAGCGATGGGAGCGGCAAGGGTTTGATGGCACTGTTTTTGGACTGAGGCTGGGAGAGGATCGAGGTGACAGGATTTGTTGGCAGATTGCTGGAGTATCTTGAGAGTGCTGTCAGGTGTCGCTCGTCTGAAGTGCTCGAGTGTGGAGTTGGTGAAAGGCTGGTCGTAGTGGTGAGGCGAGAGTGTCTGAGGCGGGAGATTACTTACAATATTTGTGATTTTGTCATAGAAGAAATTATCGAACCGTGTTGCGAGTTCGGCTGTGGCAAAGCGAGTGGTTTCTTGACGGCTGTCAGCTGCTTCAGAATGCGAAACAGTTTCCTGGGGTCAGACTTATGATCGGCAATGGTACCAGTGAGGAATGATGAGCGAGCCTTATCGATCGCCCGGTTCCTGAGCTTCTGTTGGTGGATAAAAGCTCTCCGGCATTCATCTGTCTTTCGTGACCGATACTTGCGCTCAGCTCGTCTGCATGCCCTTTTGAACTCGCCCAACTCACTCGTGTACCATGGGCTTTTAGCGTGTTGAGATACTGTTCGAGTTTAAAGAGGAGCATGTTTGTTGAGAAGGGATCTAATGTTTGTATTATAATTACAAACCAACGAGTCAACGGTATCAGTGGCATAATTATGAGTGAAAACCTCAGAAATATCATCATCGGACTGTTTCATATTGAGACGTCTGATCTTTCTAAAACTTATTTCACTTTTTTGACAAACTGACTTCCCAAAATTTGCATTAAAATTGAATTCGTAATTATCTGAAATTTCAAAGTTGGCCAGTTTATGGCCCTTATTATGTGTACTTTCTAAGACATGCTGTTTTAGGTTTAGAGAGTAGATAATATACTCAAATTTAGCAGTATTTACATCTTTAGTGACCTCATCGATGTGAAAATTAGAATCTCCAACAATAATGATTGGTTCACGGCACGCTATAAAAATGCCTAGTACTTCGGGAAAAGCGTCTAAAAATGGACCACTGTTTGCTCATGATGGCCTATAAACAGTTAGAATTCTGAAATGAGTTTGTAACGAATTGACAAATCAACATATTCATACAGCAGCGATGAGTACGAGTTGAGTGATTTTACGGTGAAGTCTGATCTGTAAATAGGGGCAATGCCACCACCCTCTTTTCCTCTGTCCTGAGCAAATATAGAGTAACCCGGCGGTTGTACTTGTGATTTTATAGCTCCATCTGTTGGTTTTAACCATGTCTCTGTACAGATGAAAATGTCATTGTGCTTGTCTTGAATGTATTCTATGATTGTTACTGCTTTGTTTTTGATTGATTGACAGTTTAACAAGCAGAAAGATAGTGGAGGGTTCTTACGATGGTTCGATTTCTTTGTGACCTCGGGATATACGAAGAGTCCTGTTTTGTGGCGAAGGACGATATCGATAGTGAGGCTGAGTCCGATTGGTGATGAGAACAGGTATCGGTGAAACGAACGCCGATATATCAGTCCCCGGTGTTGGTTAACGATTATAGTCATCATAGAGGAGGCAGAGGGTGGTGAACAAGCCCAGCAGTAGCATCGCGCCTCGTCTTAGCGATCACGACATACAGATTAGTCAAGTTGCTGGTTGCAAAATCTTTGCCTGACAAACGTCTCTGCTGTGTGGCAATCTTCGTTTCTTAATATTACTCAAAAAATTAGTAAAAACTGATAATTTCCAATTAAAAATTTCATGGGAGCAACCATCTTTTTCAACCATCATCAATAACAATAGCAATAACAATAGCCATCGCCGTCGGAACCGCAACCGCTACGGCGACAGCGACAACAACGATAATAATGATAATAATCATAATAATCATAATGATGATAATAATGATAATCATGATAATGACGATAATGAGGACGATGACGACGATAATGAGAATGAGGATGAGGGTGAGGATGGCGGCGACGACGACGGCGACAACGACGACGACGACTGGTGGATGGTAAGCTGGTTCATCAGATAAGTTGGAGCCTTATTATATAAACATTTGAAGATCGTGAGCAAGATTTTAAAGTGAATGCGATATTCGATAGGGAGCCAGTGAAGAGTTACTAGGGTACGAGTGATGGGAGATTGGCGTGGGAGTTTCAGGAGGGTTCGCGGATCACAGTTCTGGAGTTTTTGAAGACGCTTCAGTTCCTGCTGGAGTAAATTAACAAGGAGTGCGTTGCTTTGGTCAATCCGAGAGGTAACGATTGAGCGTATGAGAGTTTCAGTGAGAGATTGACTAAGATATTCAGATATCGATCTTATGTGGAAGTAGCTTGACTTAAAAATATGGGGAATATGTTGATGATGAAAATTGATATGAGAGTCATATATAATACCAAGATTGCGGGCTTTTGTACTGGGTGTAATGATTGCGCCTCTATGGTGAGGTTAAACCGTTAAACAGAGTTGTTCAGTTTTGCTGGCATTGAGTTTATTAGAAGTCATCCAATGTTCGATGTCGCGAGTTCCCTAACAGGAATCCGCAGTTGGAAGTCATCGGCATATAAATTACTCGATGACTTTCAATGACCTTGAATAAATGTAAACTTTAGTAGGAGAATAAAAGAGTTATAGTGCAGAGGGGTGGAAGCTGCAAGAGTTAGCGAGTTTGTTGAGAAGAATGGTGTGATCGACAGTGTCTAATGCTTTTTTGGGGTCAAGGGAAGTCAGGCACGCATAATCATGACCCACTTTGTTATCATGAAAAGAGAGCCATTCGTTAGTTGTTTGCAGGATCAGGGATTGAGTGGTTTTGCCTGAAACCGAATTGGTGAGGGGAAAGGAGTGAGTCAGTTTCCAGGGAAGTACGCATTTGGTGGGTTAGGATTTTTTCGGGAATTTTAGAAAGGTTAGGCAATGAAGACAGTGGTCTAAATTTAGATTTGTTAGTGAAGTCGTTAGTGTTTGGGAGTGCAGTGACAAGTGCTTCTTTCCAAGGATCAGGGAATATGCCTTTCTGTATGATCTCGTTGATGATGGAGGCTAAGGGTAATACAATGAATGGTGACAGTTGTTAATAAATAAATGCCCGAATTTCATATGTTCCTCTTTTTTGTTATTGTGTAAGCATGTGAGAGTTGTATATACTTGATCTTCGGTAACTGGTGTGAAAATGTTGGAGTAGAGTTTCCACGCGGAAACATCGTATTTAGTTGAGCCTGTACGTAGAGAGTTCGTAATGTTAGTTCCAACGCTACTGAAGAATGTGTTGAGTTCATTGACAAAGTCAGTATGGTCAGTAAGGGTGGCGTTTGTAGAAGACGTAATTTGGGCGATTGTGACGGGGCATTTAGTCTTATTATTAATATTATTATTATTTTTAACGTTATATTTATCAGCGCTTTATCACATATAGCAATCGTATATCGTCGCTAGAGCGCTTTACAATTCTACATAATAATACAACTAATAGCAATTTTCTTATTGCCTAGTTCGTTCATGACTCGCCATAATTGATGTGGTTGTGCAGGGTTAAGTTTATGCGTATAATAAAGGGCTTTCTGCAGTTTAAGTTGTTTCAGGGTTTTACGGAGGTTACGATAGTGATCGAGAAGTGTAGGGTTGTTATGAAGGCGCGCTCTATGCAATACGCGGTTTTTTAGTGAGATTAGTTTGAGAATAGGGGTAGTAATCCAAGGTTTACGGGTGGGTCTGAGGCGGAGTGTTTTATAGGGTGCATGGTGATTTAGTACATTAGTGATAGTTTTTTTCAGAATATGTGAGGATGCCATGAGTATTAGTACGGATGGTTTGAGACAAAAAGATTAAATTGATGCAAGAAGTGCCATGCGGTCCCGTGTGAGTAATTGCCGTTACTAAGTTGTGTAAGTCCGTAAGACGATGTTAGTAAGGAGAGGTTAGTTTTGGCGATGTTTGCAGTGCTCCAGTTAGTATTGAAGTCACTGAGTACGATGATATCACTGTTAATAATGGACGGATGAGTTAAGATCTCGTCAAGGGAGTTAAGGAATGATGAGTTGGCATAGTCGGGTGGTTTATATAGTACAAGTGATACGAGGCATTCAGAGTTAGATTGCTTGATTTTAATGCAGCACGCATCAACTTCCAGGTTGAACATTGCTCCAATTGCATCATTGCTTTAATTCCCATCACTGGGTTTAATAGGCTTATGTCTGATCTCTGGTGATAATACCTTCCCTCGCAGCAGTGTACAATTTCATGCATATTTTAATACACAGTACTACTCACATAAGAGAAGTCACAGAAATATTTACAATATATGCAAATATGTGTGTGTCTTCAGCTGCGTGTTATCAAGACAGTACAGGAAAAGTTGTCAAGCATCGGGATCATACGTATCGCTGTCAAAATATCCGAGACTCTCTGTCGTTGCAACTTGATCTGTGCCATAATAACGTAATTAAGACATGCTGCAATACCTGCCGCCCGCCCGTGGGCAGTAAGTATAGCTTGATATATAATGTTACAATGAATATTTTTTCCTAGGTAATTAGAAGAATTAGTAAACAAGTATTTACGTCATCTTTTTTACTGACAATAAGTGACGTTGTTATTCATTTATCAAAATCAAATCTGTTAAATCATCAGCAACAAACAGACTAGAGAGAAACGCATGTATATGTCATTTTATGAGGTATAAACCAATCCAATATACAATAAATACATAAATACAATTAATATCTCTATATTCATGGCCGGCTCCTGCACTGTTTATTTTATGCCGATGACACCGTCATTGTTTCTCCCTCACCAGCTGGAATACACCGACAAATCAATATTCTCAAAGATGGGATATAACTCCATTTTCAGCTCTCAAAAAATCGAACAAGTTATGGAATACAATTACCTCTGTGAAATAATCTCATATAACCTTGATTTTAAAAATATAAAAAAACTGGTAAAAAAAGCGAGAAAGGCCAAGAAAGCTTCCAATATATTTTTTCTACAGACATACTGGTTAGCAATAAAATTGATATTATCAAATCGACGTTTCTCCTCATCGTACTGTATGCGGCACAAATATGGGGGTTCCCCAAACCTCATATTAGAGTTTTGAAGCAGTGTAAAACCTCCGTGTAAAACCGAACACATGTAACGCGGCAGTTTTAAGTGAGACTGGGGTGTTTAGCAAGCAACACATGTGTGCAGAGAGGATTATCTCATACTGGAGTAGAGTCGTCATGAGCGACGATCCGTATCCTACGGCCGTCTTCTCTTGTAACAACATGCTCTCTTACAGCTGGTATCAGAACATCGAACAATTTCTCAACCAATTAGGATGCAACAAACTTTTTCTTAATTTGTATTATTTATTTATTCATTATTATTTAAAGTGGCTGACACCTAGGCAATCTAAAATCTATGTACATGCCTGATGGCCACTAACGTATATACAAATACAGTCCTAAATACGTAGACATAATTACAATATATATAATCGGGTGATGTCAGAAATGTTAATAGGATAAAATCAAACTCGAAAATTGTGGATGCAATCGAAATTAAATGTAAATGAATGGTTGAAAGATTATGAACAGTGAATGAGGTGGTATTATTATAAGGCCTATTCGTACATAAAGATATGTTATATACATACATGGATACATATATACATTAAATATATGTATATAGATACGGAGTACATAAGTACATGCACATATACATATGTACACCTATATATACACTGATGCATATAATAGACATACACATACATATAATATGTATATTAACACATACACATATGTAATACATACACATACATACGCACCCACGTGAACACATCCACGCATACACATGTGTGTGCGCGCGGGGTAACGAAAAGATCTTCGCCTCTGCGGGCGTGGAACTCATGACATCCAAATTGCGCGTTTGGTGCTTTTCCAACAAAGCTACAAAGTCGCATTTCCTTCTGTTTATTGAAGTATTATTTAACACATAATATGATAATATGTTCTATAACACTGAACGCTCTCATATTCAGTAAAGATGTTATACTGTGGTAGTTTCCTTCTATACTTATCAAATTATCTGCGCTTGGAATTTTACATACGCACGTCGCGAAGAAAACGCAGTCAACGTAGTGGGTAGGTCGTTAGACTAAAATCCAGAAGACTCTCCCACTGGGTTGACTGATTGTACAAGTCTTTGGAGAGAAATGCACAGGAAAAAAACTATACCCCTGATGGGACAAGTTTTTGGTCAGTTTTACCCACCAGAAATCATGAATGAGCCGGACACGATGCTTTTGCTTTTATATTTGCATTTCTCATTGTACCTCCTTATGTAATAAAATAGGTTGATGTGTTCTTCTAAAAAGTTAGATACAACAATATTAGTCTATTTATTCATTAGAAGTACTAAGACAGGGTTTTTTTTAGCTTTTACGTATTTGATACATAAATTATACACCACTAAAGTTACATTAATATAATAAGTTGATTAGTTAGTTTAGCTAGTTAATTTCATTTTTCCTATGAAGCCAACATCAATTATCGATCCCTAACTCGTTAACGTTACGTGCATGAAAGGTAGGTATAGAACACAGTGATATTTACTGTCTTTATCGTGCCCGCGATGTGCAAAGATATAAAGGATATGTGTACAGAGCATTGATCTTTATAAACGATCTGACTGAGTTAGTATTTGACATTGAGGCAACGTTAATAATAGTCATAGTGGTTTATCATTAGTATAAGTGAAATAAACAATGCGCGCATTGGTCAGTCGGCCTACTACAGCGATTTCATTGCTGCGTATTTTCCTTCGGGTTTATATGAGTCATCTACATACATCAAAATCTCTCAGAATCTATTTTTTATGAGTTGAGTGTACCAAGATGGCGCCGTATATCTCGATGTAACTCACGTGATTTAATAACCAATACCATGTTACTGAACGTCAGCGTTCAACTGTCAACTAAAAATATATTTTTTTTCTAAACAACGAGAGGCGAGAGATAACATCGAAGAAATGTCGTAAAATATACAAATGATGAAGCTATATCCCATCTAAAATCAAAGGGAAAGGTTACATCAGTGCAGGCGGACTGGTAATTGTCAATAGCTAAACATTACATCATGTAATAGTATGATTGTGCGATAACTAGCCCTCATGAAGTCGAATTTTGTAAAAGTTGTTATTATGAATATGAGTATTTATAGTCAATATATATAGTCAATAAATCGTTGTTAGGATAAATGGAGGAGATACATATCGAGGTAGTGAGAGGAGATTCCCAGGTGAACAAAGTATGTGAGGAGGACAATAATTGGCCCTCATCGCCTGTAGTCATGCTCTCGTCTACAACTCACCAAGAGCTTGTCGATGCCCTGCTCAAGGTAGGTAGCATTATTTATATCAAATACTAAATAGACTTAATTTTGGTAGGGTAAAATTTCCTATAATGCTGGATTATTATTGTTGTATTATTGATTTAATTTAAAGCAGGGTTGTCCTCTATCATGACTCGTAGCATGAGTTTCTACTTCTGTCCTATATAATGTGTCAGTGGGGGGGTCGGAGAATATATCAAACAAATTTCGCGGAAATTCCATCGTTCATTAAACAAACTAAATATAATAACCTGTATATTTATATTTTATATTTATTCTTGATATTTGACTCCTATAATGTTTAATCCCCGTGATCCGCCCACCTATGTTCTGCTATGACACCAGTATATATTGTAACGCTATCACTAACTCTAACCCTAATGCCAATCCTAACCCAGTTCGCACTAGTTCACTGCACCGAAAAAATTGTTTGTATGTACTATTACTACACAAATGTATAATATAAGTAGCCGTATTAGTCTTTGAAAAGTTTTTTCTCTTATTACTACACAATTTTGTCTCGGGCGGTAAATTATGCTTTCTTTACTTGTATACCACCCAAATGCTTTCAAATGCCCGAATAGTAGGAACACTCGACCTGTAATTGAAAGGTTGACAGTTTGAAACTGTCCACTGCTCGATTTTTCTGCGATAATCTTCACTGAGTCATTTAACACTGATTTCCGGTGTAAACACGTCTTTAACAAGAGTTTGGTAATATCTTTGACAGGTGATAGGCGAGTGTCGAACGTATTACATCTGTGCTAAATCCCCCCCCCCCCATAAACATTCATTGTAAGCCACATCTCAAAGCCTTTATGGGCTAATACTTGTGGTCTGTAAATGAAATACTGTTAAACCTTAACTGTTAAAACGCACTTTTATACTGCACTGTGATTGGTGAATTATTTATGATCTCAGTGCAGCAACTGTGTCAATATGATTAAAAAATTTTTTTATGACGTGTGAAGTTTTCGCCGGCTAATTTGAATAATAAGCCATCAATTTTTTTTTAGTAATTGATGCGCTATAGCCATCAGTTCGCTACAACAATATCCTTGCCGGTTTAAACCGGTATGTGAATTTCTAGTATTGGTATGTGAAGTTCTCATATCATTATGTGAATTTCCTGTATTATTATGTGAATCCA